>JARYGA010019967.1:0-86337 GCA_030545235.1 Helianthus tuberosus
AAGGGTTGAAGAGGAAAAACAGGATGCTATGGCTTTGAAGGAAGGTCGACCGCCATGGACCCACCAATTTGAAAGCTTGCCGGTGGAGATAAGTTCGGGTACTAAACCATCACTAGAAGAACCGCCAAAGTTGGAACTCAAAGACTTGCCAAGCCATTTGAAGTATGCTTTCCTAGGGGATAATGACACTTTACCGGTCATTATTGCCTCTAATTTAGATATGGCGCAAGAGCAAGCTTTATTGGAAGTTTTGAAAGAGAACAAAGGAGCTATCGGATGGACGATTGCCGATCTTAAAGGAATTAGCCCATCAATCGTCATGCACAAGATAATCACCACCGAAGATGCAAAACCGACAAGAGAAGCTCAACAGCGATTGAATCCGAACCTAAGGGAGGTAGTAAAGAAAGAGGTAATTAAATGGTTGGATGCGGGAATTATCTATCCGATTTCGGATAGTGCTTGGGTAAGTCCTACCAAGTTGTGCCTAAGAAGGCCGGTATTCAAGTAGTCAAGGATGAAAATGGTGAACAAATTGCCACCCAACCGGTCACCGGGTGGCGTGTATGTATTGACTACCGTAAATTGAATACCACTACTTCTAAGGACCATTTCCCGCTACCTTTTATTGACCCAATCATTGAAAAACTGTCGGGTCAGAAATATTACTGTTTTTTGGACGGGTATTCGGGTTACAATCAAACAGCATCTTCCCACCGTAACACAGGAAAGAATCACTGTAACAAATTGAAGTCTACCGTAACTTACGGTAGATACCGTAAGTTATGGTAGAGGCTGCGGAAAAATGTAACTGCCTCCATTAAACCGTTTTTGGGGGTGTCTTTTCACATTATCTCATCATTGAACGTTTTCTCTGCATATTGGGGGTGATTTTGGCTAGTTTGTCTTGGTTCCAAACATTTCTAAACAATTGGTTTGTGTTTTTGATTCATATGAACATTAATCGTTGTGTGATGATGATGTACCAAGTCATGAGTGGCTAAACTTATGGGGATCATCCTAGATGTAAGGTTTTCTTTTGAAACACTATGTTTGTGCTTGAATTTCTAGAATAATAACTTTGAATGTTTGTTTGATTTATTATGGTGTTTGAATGTTTGTTTGAAAAGTGTTGATTTTTGTTTGATGTTAATCTAAACCATACGTTCTTGGTGCTGTTGGCAATCGAGATATCATGGGAGGGATTAGGGTTGGATAATTGTCAATTGATCATCGGGTAACAACCTCGCATTTTATAATCCAAGTACTTAGTTCCCTTTTATCACAAACAAATAATTAAACACGAGCCATGTCTATATGGTTCTTTCTAGTTAAGCATAAACATTAGTGTGGATTAAAACCTGAAATCTAGGATGGTCGCTTGTTCCTAATCTGTTTACAAAACCAATCTTTGATTTGCAATTTAATTAGTTAATATTAGTTCTTAAAACCAAAACAATCAAATCTTGAATTTTAATTTCTGCAATTTTAGTTTAATCTTAGTTTAAGTGCAAAGCTACATAATCGACATACTTTCCACAAACTCCATGTGTTCGATACCCATTTACTGCTATCTGCTAGTTGTAATTTGGATTAAATTTGCGTGTACTACGACAGCACGTCATTGTTCAGGGTTTTAGTCAGCAAGAGGGGATAGACTTCACAGAGGTTTATGCTCCAGTTGCTCGACTTGAGGCCATCAGAATATTCCTTGCTTTTGCTTCATGGAAAGGATTTAAGGTTTACCAGCTAGATGTCAAGTCGGCGTTCCTTTACGGAAAGGTGAAAGAGGAGGTATATGTCGGTCAGCCACTGGGATTTACCGACCCAATCCACAAAGACAAGGTTTACCTGCTAGACAAAGCGCTGTATGGTTTGCATCAGGCCCCGAGAGCCTGGTACGAGACGCTCTCTCAACACTTGCTTGCCAACAGCTTTATCCGAGGAAAAGTGAACGCTACCCTCTTCACTAAGGAAGTCGATGGGCATTTACTGATCGTTCAGATATTTGTTGATGACATAATTTTCGGGTCAACAAACGAAGAACTCTGCAAAGATTTCAAAAAAGCGATGAAGCAGAAGTTCAAGATGTCATCAATGGGTGAGATGAAGTTCTTCCTAGGGCTACAAGTTGATCAGATGCCTGAAGGAACTTTCATACATCAAACGAAATACGTTTACGACGTTCTGGAGAAATTTGGGATGTCCGAAACGGCGCCAATGTCCACCCCATTAGCAACTAATCACGGTATCAACCCCGATCTCACCGGAGAGAAGGTCGACAAGACGCTATACCGCTCAATGATTGGTTCGCTGATGTACCTGACAGCATCCAGACCCGACATCATGTACCCGACATGCCTCGTAGTGCGATATCAGTCAAGTCCTAGATCCTCGCACATGTCTATCGTCAAAAGGATCCTACACTACCTGAAAGGAACTCCAAGCCTGGGGTTGTGGTATCCCAAAGACGGAGACTTCATGCTCGAAGGATATTCAGATTCTGACTTCGATTGCTGCAAGCTTAACGCAAAATCAACAACTGCAGGATGCCAATTCTTCGGACCCCGACCGGTCACGTGGCAGTGTAAGAAGTATACCTCTGTTGCTCTATCAACCTGTGAAGCAGAGTATGTGTCTGCCAGCAGCTGCTGCTCGCAGATCCTGTGGATTCAGCAACAGATGTGCGATTACGGTTTGCAATTTCTTACCTCTCCTATATTTGTTGATAATGAGGCTACAATCAACATAACGAAAAATCCGGTACATCACGCTAAAACTAAACACATAGAAATTCGTCATCACTTCATCCGAGATTGTTTCGAGAAGAAGTTGATACAAATTGATAAAATCCACATCGACGAACAAAAGGCTGATTTACATACCAAGGCTTTCGATAAAGCACGTTTTCAATATCTTTTAAAATTGAATGGTAAGAAATTTTTGTCGGATGCGGAGAAAATACTTGGCGTTGATGAGAAAACCGAAGCAGAGGATGTTGAAAAGCAGACCGCTTTAGTTTGTCGTCTTTTTAGTTGTTTTGGTATTTAGGGGGAGATAGATATATTTTCAGAAAATACAAAAACAATAAAAAATGAAAAAATCCAAAAACATGAGATATTTTCAAAATCCAAAAACAATAGAAAACCAAAAAGAGTTTGTGTAAAAAGAGGAAATGATAGTACATCAGCTAGACAGTTACAGTATGCTAAAGAAATGTAAAGTTTTAAAAGCGTTAAGCAGTCTCACTGATGATATGCCGGTAGGTTTTTACACACTTAGTAGACTGTTTCAGGATATAAACATAAAATCATTTCTTGCTTATTTCTTGGGGACCATCTCTCGGATATATAGGTAACCCCTGAAATCTTGTTTGAAAGATTTTCTATTTCTGACATACTAGGTCTATGTACTTGATGATATCTGGGGTATTATACCAGGACTTCTAATTTTGCGGAAGCAATAGCCTAGTCCTCGTATAATACTCTGCACTGCTTTAATCTTTAAAGCCTCCCCTCTGCATAAAAAATGATAAACATTGCAAAATGCTAATCATGTGCTGTTGAAGAAAAGATCCCCAAACGGGACACACCGAAAGTCGAGTCATCATCTCTTTATCTGAACGGAAGTTCTAACTTGAGCTCTCATGGCCTCGCACTACCCTTTACAGGTATCATTATTGTACGTTCACCTGTAAGACTGAATATAGAAGTCTGGATACGAGAGTATATTCTGAGGTGGGACACACGAATAAGTTAAGTTCTTAAAACACTAAATCGTAACCTGAATAAGTTGAAATTTGTGTAAAAATTTAAAATGATCAGTATATCGGCAATCTAAGTGAATTGTTTAATACTTAGTGTGTAATAAAGCTCAACGCTACTTGTAACTTGTCGGCAGCTGATATGATCCTCTAACACGCTCACCAAAAATATGTTTGTAAATATTTTACTTCTTTACTGCATTTAGTTTCAGTTTAGCATCAAAACCCAAAAAGATTTTAGTGTGCTTCCGTAAAAACTTTCTTAAAATCCCAAAAAGATTTTATTTTTCTACTTTAGTTTTAGACAAACCAAGGTGGAAAGCTAATCTTCAGAATCTGAGAAGTGAAGCAAAGCAGGAAGTTTCTGGACTGAACAACCGGATTGGGAGCTAATCTTGAATGATTGAAAATTTTCAAACAATAAAACAGGTTCATTAAGTTAACACGTGTACAAGATCTTCAGAAAAAGTGTTTGAATTTGATCAAAGTGCCAGTTTGTTTCATTTCGGGTCAACCAAGGTCATTAACTTGGACTTGGTAGGCAAATTAAGTACCTAGGGTCATTAATTTGGACCTAGATACTTGAGTGGATTCCTAAAACTGACCAAACCAGATAAAATCAGAAAAATAAAAATTGAAAAAGGGGTGAGTTTGGATCGGAAGGCAATCCGATCGGATGGCAATCCAATAGGTGGTCATTGTCTATAATTAGAGGTCAAAAGGTTTCAGTCAAACTTTTCCAAACGAAGTGCCTCTCGAACCACTGTCAAACTCTCTCAACCTATTCTTGTGATTTTCACACTCTTGCTTTCCAAGATTCATAGGATTGTTGGCTCACTCAACCTTCACTATGGGAAAGGTAAGATTTCTAACCTTCACCGTTCAAATTTGATGATTTTGATACTTAAACATTGTGTCGGCGTCTGTTAGGAGAGAAACTTAGATCTAGGCTTGTTTAGGGACTTTTGATGCAAACTAAACATAGGGTTGTAAATCGGCCTTAGATCTATAGGTTTACCGTCTTAATTTGATCAATAACGCCTTAGATTTAGAGATTGAATGATTGAAGGTGTTCGGGTGTCGGACCACAAAAAGCCAAATTAAACCTAAACCAGGATGTTTTAGAGAAATCTGAACATAGGGTTTTGATTATCGGCAAAAACTCTACGTGAAAATGTGTTCAATTTTGAAAATTTGTTAGAAAATTTGATGTTTTTGATTGGGTGTTAACTGTTCTTTAGTGTGTCATGTATCGAATGGCAATTCGATCAGATGACCATCCGATCGGAAGGCCATCCGATCCACAACACCATTACATTATTTATGTTTGAGAAATATTCTAAGTGTTGATTTGTGATACATGTTTGTTTCAGGCTTCATGTTTTTAACAAATGGTTTGGATAGAATGGCAATCCGATCGGGTGACAATCCGATCGGAGGGCCATCCGATTCAAAATTCATTATAACATGCCTGCTCATCATTATGCTTACTTGTCTTTGATCGAATGGCAATCCGATCGGATGACCATCCGATCGGAGGGCCATCCGATCCAAAACAACACATTCACTTGGTTGACTTGTCAAAGGTGCTGAATTGTTATTCATTTGGAACGAATGACAATCCGATCGGAAGGCCATTCGGTTCAAATGCACATTTTGTACTGATTTAATGCTTAAAGGATTTGTTTCATCCAATCGGATGACCATCCGATCATCAGTACTGACTAAGAGTGATATAGGTGTTTTACAGAGTTAGAAAATTTTTTGAAGTTTTGAAAGTTTTTGTCATATTTCACTTTATGTCTCGAAGTACGTGCAGATTTTAACGTTGATTATTCTTACAGACAAGAGCATCTGATTGGCATCCAACTCACAAAATTTACTGTATTTTGGAAGAAAATTATGCAAACATGGAGGCATTCAAAGATATGGCAAAGTTTTTAAGGGGGAGTAGGATTGCCAAGGCATTGACTGATAGGATGAAAGTGTGTGAGTCACATGTTAGAATGTTATAGAGGTCGGTGAGGTACGAAGAGAGTGAAAATATAATATACTCAACGGTACAAAAGAAAGACGAGAATGATCAGGATATAGATGTTGAAGTTAAATTCAATGTGGGAGATGTTAGGAGAGTATTGGACTTGGGAGATGGTGATGATGACCCTACTATTGTTCCTGAAAGGCTATGCAAGGGTTTATGGTTTAGAATGGGATTCTCTGCACACGTGAATGATAAATATCTCAAGTCTAAGTTCAGTCGTCCATACAAATTCCTAGTTCATTGTGTGATACATGCTTTGTCTCACAGAAAAGGAGCTTACGACGAGCCATCAGATTATATCATGAATATTATTACTTGTTTGGTACTCAACATACCTTACAACATTTCACAAGTAATATTTGACCACATGGTAGATAATATAAAGGGAGTGAAGTACATAATGTACCCAAGGTTCATACAAATGATGATTGATGATCAAGTGAAAGATCTTCCAAAGGATCCAACTGATGAATTAGATCTACATCACATGAAAAGTGAGACTTTGAGTAGATTAAATCAATATAAAGGTCTGAAGAAAGATGATCCGGAGCCAAAAGCTAAGAGAATGATTTGTAAAATTGAAAATCCAAATTATGTTGCACCTGAGAATGATGCTTGGAGGCATGAGAACAGCAATTCAGAGGATGAATCAGATAGTTTAAGAGACATGCATGAGAAGAAGTTGAGGTATTGGTTTGTGAAAGATGGAAAGAGAAAGAGAACACCAAAGGTTTCCCCAGCTGCAACTGCACCTAAAAAGGCTACACCAAAGATTGTTGTTAAGGGTAAAGTTGAAAGGGGGAGTCACAAGAAAAGTTAGAATATTCAGTGTTATATTATACTAATGAATGTTTAATGCTTGTTTTGCAGGGCCTTCAAAGAAGAAATCTCCACCGAGACTTGTGGATGAAACAGTGATATATCCTACAGGGCTAGTGCAGCAGGGTGTTGACTTGATGAAGGAGACACTAGATGATTTTATAAAGAGAAATGAAGAAGCTGCTAAAGCTGCAAAGTCTCAAGATCAAATTGTTGAAAAGGTTACAGAGTCTTTTGCAAAGAATGTTGAAGCAGAAAGATTGAAAGAAAAGGAGGTTGAAGGTGTTGCTCACACAGATTCAAGTGATGTTGATGATGAATCAAGTGATACTGAGCCAGAGATTGATACTTCAAGATTGGTGTTGGGAAGAAAACTTTGAAAAAGAAACCTCAGAAGAAAAAGAAAGGTTCTGATGAAGAGGATTCGACATATATTCCCACACCACAAGCAGAGAAAAGGAAAGGTACTAAAAAGAGAAAGGCTAAGCCTACAGGAGTGATTCTAAGGAATGTTAGGGCAAGAAAGACCGCAGCTATAGTTCCTGAGATTCAAAGTGGCAAAAGTGAGAAACATGTTGAAGTTACAAAAGGGCCTGAAGCTGAACAAGTTCAAAGTACTCCAGAGATTGAAGTTGAAAGTGTTAAAGCACCTGAAGTTCAAACGACAGAGGGTCCAGAAGTTATAAAAAAGGAAAAATTACAAGTTTTGTCCTTTATCTTTATATCACTTTTCAGGCGGTGTCCTTTTTAATGAATGTTTACAGACGGTGTCCTTTACTAGGTATTTTGTTGCAAGTTTAGTCCTTTACACCCAACCCAGTTAAAAAACCCTGTTAATTGTTGACAGGCGGTGTCCTTTACTAGGTATTTTGTTGCAAGTTTAGTCCTTTACCTAGGTATTTTGTTGCAAGTTTAGTCCTTTACACCCAACAATTAACAGGGTTTTTTTATCTGGGTTAGGTGTAAAGGACTAAACTTGCAACAAAATACCTAGTAAAGGACACCGCCTGTCAACATTCGTTAAAAAGGACACCGCCTGAAAAGTGGTATAAAGATAAAGGACAAAACTTGTAATTTTTCCTAAAAAAAATGTTGAAACTGGGAAAGATGATGAAGATGAGGTAGTATTCACGGGTGAAAGAGTATCTACACCACCACCACTACCAGAAAACCCAACTATTCATATTCATGATGATTCAGAGTCTTCACAACCAAAGAAAGATACTACTCTAGGTTTATTTGAAGATTTTCCAAATGTTCAAGGAGAATTTACTGATGATATTCTTACTGGAGGCGAATACGACATGTTTCATGATGTAAAGATCAAGGATTTAACAAGGAAAGTAAGTATTCTTGAGAAAGAAAAAGCTAAAGCTAAAACTGAGCGTGATGAGCTGAAAAAGACGCTTGAGAAGGCTATGAAAGTGAATGAAGAAATGAAGTTAGTTGTGAACGATCATGCTGAAAGAATAGATGCATTGATAGAAGATATGGCCGATAATGCTAAACTAATTGATCAACTCACTAATGAGCTAGCTGAAGTGAACGCAAGGTATGAAAACATGAATGAAACAAATCAGACGCTGCATCAAATGCTCGATGATCTTCATGAGGCGTCTTCAAATGAAAACAAAGTGTTGAAGCTAGAAATAGAAGCACTATGGGCAGACAAGACTGTGAAAGACGAGCAGCTGAATATGTTGTATGCTGTAGTAGAACACAAGCTTGGAATTAATGTCCAAGCTGTGTACAATGAATTGGAGATTCAAAGAGTCGAAGAATGAAGAGCTCAGAGGGAGAAAGAGTTGGCTGAGGCTGCAACTCAGAAAAGGAAAGTTTTGATTGTTGAAACTCAAGAAGCTGGAGGTTCTTCGAGTCAGCCTGAAGGTGATGTTGAAATGGTTGATGCGGGGGTGAATGTTGAAGGGGGAAATATGGAAGTTGATGTAGATCCAAGTTATATCATTGTTGGTGAATCAGTTTCTCGACCTTATAGCTTGAATGATGTTATACGTTTGGTGAAAGCTGATGAACGTAGAAGGAAGGCGAGAAGAGCTAGTACTGAAAATGATCCTAATGTGAAATTACTTTGTTGGAAAGAAGAGAAAGTTGAAGAAAAGAATGAAGAAGAAGAGGATCTAGATTTGGATGATTGGTTAGATGTGATAGAAAACTTTGATCCTAAAACAGGTTATGATGATGATAAGGATCAAGGTGGGTCAGGATTGTTGGTTAAACCTTTGAATGAAATTTCTTTTGATGACTATTTGAATGACCAACTGAACGAAAAACCTGAAGATACACATCAAGAAGGCTCTTCTTCTGGGAAACAACATGCTGGTGACCAGGTATTCCTTACAAAACCCAAAGTTATTTACTTGCATTCACAATTTGAGGGGGAGTTAGAGGTACCGAGGACCAAAGAAGAGATGCTAGAGGAATTGGGGTTAGATGACAAGAACTTAAAGTTTGATATAGAGGATGAGATTCCTTCATCACCTGAGAAAGAATACGAATTCAAGCTTGCAAATGAAGCTGACAATTTCAATAATGTGATAGTTGAAGAGGTTTCGGATACTTCTGAAGAAGATACGCCCTTTCACTATTCTGGGGTTGATGAAACTTTTCCTACGTTTGCCGAAATGTTCAAGTCACAAAACGAAGATGAATTACGAAGGAAAGTGGTTGAAAAGATAACTACATAGGGAATTCCTGAGACAGTTCCGCAAGAGACATTGTTAGAAGGAAGAAAGAACTGGTTTAAGGTGATGCCCAAGGAAAGGAAGTTCAAACGTCCACTGCAGTACTCCACAGATCATCCAGATAAGTCTCTAGGAGATATTCTTTCATGGGGATATCTTGAAGATTTGCAAGTATATGCCATCAGAAGGGAACACGGGTGTCAGTATTTTGAGTTCTTGTCAGACATCAAGACACTTCCGTGGTGGGATGTGGAAGAGTTGGTGCAGACTAAAAACATTAAACAGTTCTATTATGGTTTAGACGTGAAGATTCATGATCAGAAGCTATGGAACTACACCAAGCACCAAGCAAAGAATAGATTCCCTGATTGGAAACCATAATTTCCTAAGTAAGACATAAAGATTAATCCAGTGACAGGAGAGAAAGATATTACTTTGATAATAAAGCAGCTCAGATGTCTAAAGAATATGCCACTGCGTGCGATGGAACAGGATTTTTATGAAGACTTCCAAGGTTGGATGTACAATCAAAGCACAGCAGAAGCGGTTATCTCATTATTTGATAAGAAGACGGGTGAGGCAAGAAGGATCTGTGTGTTGGATCCAATGTGGTTGGTTAATTGTTCAAAGAAAGATGTTAAGTGCTTGTGTTTCAACAAGATTGTCTATGATGCTACTGATAAAGCACAAGCTCAACAATATCAGAAAATGGCCAACTTATGTTTTGAAAAGGATATCAACTCAGGAAGATATTGGCAGACGAAATTCAGAGACTTGGAATTGGAGGAGTTTCTAAAGAAAGAGAAGTGCAGCAAAAGATTCAAGAAGATAAGGGAAAGAGCAGCGGTTCTCGGGCGCAGAAAGTTTGAAAGACCTCCACCAACTGACCAAACGCCAATAGAAAAGGAGGAGAACAAGATCCCAAGGTGGGATAGGAAGCGTGATGGTGATCCTGAGTATAAAAAATACTGGAATGAAGTTGGTAGGCCTCTGAGGCGGAAGGTGCTTGCAGAACGAGATGAACAGAGAAGACAGAAAGCTAAGGAAAGGAGTCGCAACAGGAGGATGAACTGAAGACTATGCAGGAAGGAATACTACAGCTACACCCAAGGGGGAGTCTGTTAGTGCATTATGTCTGTAGCTTCCATCTGTATCAAGTCTTATGTATTTTGTCCTGTATGTGTATTTGTATATTTGTATATGTATGTATTTTGTATCTAGACAAAACAGGGAACGAAACGGTAACTGTTAAATGTAATCCAAACGGATGACGTTTGTCATCCGTACGGTTGGCCATCCGATCGGATGGCAATCTGATTGGATGACCATCCGATCTGGTGACACCCTCACTTCGCTGTGTTGCCTATAAATAGTGGATTAGGGCTAGTTGTCTAGAACTTTTTGCATGATTGTCAAAGCAAAGATCTGTCCGATTGTCATTTGGAACTCTTGTATTTTCACATTCTATAAACAAATGTACGAACGTTTGGAAAGTAAAGAGGGGGAGCATGATATGTTCAAGATTTATAAAGCTAGGGAGCGAAGAAGACAAGATCTAGGAGTAGTAAAGTTTATCAAAGGAGAGGATGGACGTGTTTTAGTCAAGGCACATGACATTAAGTTGAGATGGCAAACCTACTTCCACAATCTTTTCAACCATGGTAGGGCATACCAACAAGATAGCAGCAGTCCCAGGATTCAAAGGCGACAACAGAATAATTGCTACTGCGGGAGGATCACACATGACGAGGTGAGGATGACACTTATGAAGATGGGAAGAGGAAAGGCAGTGGGTTTGGACAACCTACCGATTGAGGTGTGGAAGTGTTTGGGGGAAGAAGGAGTCCGATGGTTAACACTTTTGTTCAATTGTATTTTCAAGACTGGAAAAATGCCAGATCAGTGGAGGAGTAGCATCGTGGTGCCTTTATACAAGAATAAAGGAGACGCTCAATGTTGTGGGAACTACAGGGGAATCAAATTGCTAAGTCACACTATGAAGCTCTGGGATAGGGTAATTGAAACTAGAATTAGAAGAGAAACCCAGGTTTCAGTAAACCAATTTGGATTCATGAAAAGGAGGTCAACCACAGAAGCGATTCATATTCTAAGGAGGTTGATGGAAAAATATAGAGCGAAGAAGCAAGATTTACATATGGTGTTTATCGACCTAGAAAAGGCATACGACACTGTCCCACAACAACTGATTTGGGATACTTTGGAGCGTCAAGGGCTACCGGGGAAATATATAGACATAATTAAGGATACATACGATAGAACGGAAACTAGTGTCCGCGCGCCTGTAGGAGATACAAACTTCTTTCCTGTCGAGGTAGGACTCCACCAGGGGTCTGCGTTGAGCCCTTTTCTTTTTGTGGTTGTCTTGGATGAGTTGTCCAAGTTGATTCAGAAGACTGTTCCGTGGTGCATGCTTTTTGCAGACGATATTGTGTTGATTGCAGAGACTAAACAGTGCCTGAACGCGAGGGTAGAGGAGTGGAGAGTAGCCTTAGAGAGCAAGGGCCTAAGGATTAGTCGATCTAAGACTGAGTATCTACACTGTGATTTCAGTGGTGTAGCCGATGACGATGACACCCAAATCACCATTGAGGATCAATTGGTCCCGTGGGTAACTAGGTTTAAGTATCTGGGGTCGTTTGTACAAAGAGATGGTGACATAGACAGTGATGTAACCCATCGCATACAGGCTGGCTGGTGTAGATGGAGGGCAGCCAGTGGGGTATTGTGCGATAGGAGGTTCCCAACTAAATTAAAGGGGAAATTTTACAGGGTAGCAGTCAGACCCGCTATGCTATATGGAACAGACTGTTGGGCTATCAAGAAGACACAAGTGCGCAAGATGGAGGTAACAGAGATGAGGATGCTGAGGTGGATGTGTGGACACACGAGGTTAGACCGGATAAGAAATGAGGTTTTTAGGAAAAGATTAGGAGTGGCTAGTATATCGGAGAAGATTAAGGAGTGGAGATTGAGATGGTTTGGGCATGTGAAGCGGAGGGAAACGACGGCACCCGTTAGAGTAGTGGAAACTCTTACTGTCGAGGGGAGGAGAGGAAGAGGCAGACCCAAACTGACATGGGATGAGCAGATTAGGCATGATTTAGTAGAGTTGCATCTTTCTGAGGACATGGTCCAAGATAGGACTGTGTGGAGGCATAGGATTAGGGTTAAGGACTTCTAGAAGATACTACAGTAAGGTCTTAGGTGTATTTTAAGGAGGTAGGTTTTTCCTAGTCCTTAACGGACTTTTCCGGTGATTGCCTTCTTGTGTTTATGCCCAAATGATGTTGTATGCATGCTATTATACTTGATTTACATTATATTGTGTGAACTCGGATCAATTTCTTGGTATGGGGGACTTCTTATTTGTATATTCTTTGACTTGGTGTGTTGGTTTGTTGTGCGTTTTCAAGCCGAGGGTCTCTCTGGAAGCAGCCTCTCTATCCCTATGGATAGAGGCAAGGTCTGCCTACATCCCACCCTCCCCAGACCCTATAAGTAGCTTTGCTATTTGTGGGATTTACTGGGTATGGTTGTTGTTGGTTGTTGTTGTTGAAGCGTTGAGATTGTTGTTGGTGATTCTCAGACGATGTCGAGGGATTCCGCACCTCGCCATTGATCGATTCGCACCACGTTCGTCTAGAACCGTTCCTGCGTTGGCACTCACACTTTCTCTAGTAATTCGTCCAACTGTTTATTCAGTTCCTGCATCTCCGTTGGTGCTAGTCGATATGGTGATTTGGCAATTGGTGTCGTTCCTAGTATTAGGTGAATTCTAAATTCAACCTCTCGATATGGCGGTAATCCAGGTAACTCTTCTGGAAAGACGTCTGAGAATTTAGATACTACAGGAATATCTTTTAATTCTTTTCCTTTAGTGTTAATGATTAATGAAATCATATACACTATTCCTCCTTTTCTTGCATAGCTTGCAGCTTTCATCACAGAGATGAACTTTGTTGACCTGGTTGGCTTGTCTCCCTTAATTGTGATCTTTTCACCATTTGGTGTACTTACTTGCATAGACTTTTGATCACATAAAATACTAGCATGATTGTTTACCAACCATTCCATTCCTAATACGACATCAAATCCGGCTAGATTCATTGGAAAAAGATTAGCAGTAAAATTATGGTTTAGAATTTCTATCCTTGCTTCCTGCAGAATTTCGCTTATCTTAATGGAATCTCCATTTGCATCGATATATATTAGTTTATCTATTTTAGTTGATATATATATATATTAGGTGTTGGCTTGTCTAGAACTGCATCTCACGCTCGTCATACTTCCAGACGAGTTTCTCTCCTATCTGACGGATCCAATTTCCCTCTTCAACTAATTCTTCGCCATATTGGCGAAGTTCCTCCACATTTTCTTGGCTCATAGGTGGTAATGCTGCTGGCACTGGTTTAGGATAACGTGGTATGGGTTCTCCGTAAGGGTATGGGTTGTCTAGAATATCCTAAATGCACCTGTTGTCATTCCACCACGTGTCTAGGGGTTCAGTGTTGTATACTGCTCTATGGGGTTTGGTGCGGGAATTTTAGGGATCTCATTGGGGTCGAATGCTGGGATTGGGAATTGATTCTCCTGATTCTGTTCTAATTCCATTGGTTGGTTAGGGAATATGGGTAGAAGCTCTGGTTCAGCTACTTGGTTAAGATTAGGGTCGGCTGCTGTAGTTGCTAACATGTGGAAATCAACTAATTGTCTATCTAAATCTTCTTCCCATGAGGGTCTAGCCTCCTGATTCTGGGTATTCCTCCCTCTATTTTCCTCCACCCATAATGGTCTAGTTCCCTGGGTTTGGGTATTCATTTCTCTATTTGATTTTGCAATCGCTCGCTGTTGTTGGAGTTTTTTCATTCTTTTCCTCCATGCGCTCCTCTACTAAACCATCCTCTCTTTTTAGGGGGGAATGGTATCTCAGATTGTGCCTTAAAGATAAAAATTCCTTCCTCAGAATCAGCTGAGTAGCCTGAGGTTGGCTGGGATGAGGTTCCTTCATTCTTTGGGGAATTAGATAATTGACGGTAAGCGTCAGATGTACCTTGCTCACTCATACTGTAAACTAACAAATTATCAAATAACACAAAATAATAATATACATATTTAAACAGAATCACATAAGTTATTTCCTAACATAATTGGTTAAAATTTAGGTATTAACAGAACACCTAAATGGCTTAAACTAGTGGCTTTGGCTCTGACACCACCTTCTGTCGCAGCCCCAACCCCTACCCCGGGAGCTGGAGCCGCGAGAACGCAGAGCTGGTGGTATCGGTGTTTGTTAATTTGGCGGTGAAATTTAAAACATCAGGATCGTAGTTAGGAAATAAATCTCAGAGTTTCAAAACACCAAACTTTTATAATAAATAATTGGGATAAAACCCACGTTCCATTGATAATACATTTATAGGGATAAACCCTAATTACTGAAAACAAAATCTTCTTTTATTTAGGTAACTTTTATAGCCACTTCTTTAAGATTTCAGTGCTCCATAGCTGACTTCTTATAGCTTCACATTAAGTTACCTAAAACGCGTCTTAAAAAGATTTTATCAGCAGGAAATACTGGCGAGTGCATCCCAGTTTAATCAAAATAAGCTTTTATAAATTTACAGTATTAAGAGCAATTATAATGTTTATATCTACTAATATACTCATTCAGTATTTGTCCTGTTGGCAGTTCCATGACTGTGGTCATGTTACTCATTGGCTAACTCATTGTCCAATAGTAATGGATTACTAGTAGTGTATACAAAACTCCATATACCGGCAACAATTGTAGAATACATAGACTCAATCACTGTAAGTATACCTGGAAACATTTGAGGTTTTGTAAAACTGTTTGGTAGAAAAAGAGAATGACTCACATTGTTGACTTAGGTATTTCTATAGCTTCCTGTTGGTGTTTCTGGTTATTATCTATTAAAAATAAATAATGCACACGTGTTAGTAATATAACCCAAATCACATTAGCCATACAACACGAGAAAAACTCCAACGAACTGAGTCAGCCAGAGCCTTGACATGCGTTACGGAGCCCTAGATCAATCGGGTAGGGTAATGAATTAGTGATCGGGGGTTAAAATACTTACAACGAGGCAGAGCTTCGTGTTTTAGGGGTATTATACCCGATAATTTTTGCACTAAAATTTTGAGAGAGAAGAGAGACTGGGCGATTTGAGACTGAGGCCTTCGACCTCCTTTTATAGGCTGGATTTTGGTTCCCTCGCGCCCCGCGAGAGACCTAGGCTAGGGCTTAGGTCTGTTTAGTCACAAGTGTAGACTCGCAATGTGTCGTGCCACGTGGCACGTTGGGAGGTTGCCAGGTGACACTCGGTCGCGCCCCGCGACTCACCTTGGGAACTTGGTCGTGGCCCGCGAGCGACGGGTATTTCTTGTTTTGATTTGATTTTTATAAAAGTTAGGGTTATACGGGTGTAATTTAGCGTATACGGGGTATATTTAGAGCGGTTAGGGGTGTTTTTCAAGGGTTGTTATATATTTTCATGGTGTTTTTCTGAACTGAGTGTTTTATGGCGTTTTCAACTGAGTTTTTCATGGCGTTTTTCTGAACTGAGTGTTTTATGGCGTTTTTAACCGGGTATTTTCATTGCGTTTTTCTGAATTGGATGTTTTTATGGCGTTTTATTTGAACACCCAGTTCATGTGAGTGGGTTTTTTGACAATATTACACCTTAGTGTAATTTAGCATCAATGCCACATGTCAACACCTTGGTGGTGTAGTAGGTTTATTTTGTTGTGTTCACATTGATTCTCGCAGTTCTCGCAATAAAGGGTGGTCCTAATGATCCTTCGTTATATATAGGCATGCTCAAATCGGTTATTTTCCTAACCGAAACCGGTTAACCGGTTGAGACTGTTAATGGGCAAAAAAAAACCGGTTACGGTTAATAACCGACTGGTTAATAACCGGTTATTCACCCTGAACATCAATGCCCACTAATAACCGACCGATTATAATAAATCGGTTAACATGTGAACCGGTTAATAAAAACCGGTTTTTCCGGTTATTTTAAACAAACCTGCAGAAATGCTGCAGAATTAATAAAAAATGCAGAAAGTTAAAAAAAATGTTGCAGAATTTAAAAAAAAACTGCAGAAAGTTAAAAAAATGCTGCAGAAACATATAAAAACCTGCAGAAACATATAAAAACCTGCAGAATTATATAAAAACCTGCAGAATTATATAAAAACATACAAAACCTGCAGAAACATATAAAAACCTGCAGAATTATATAAAAACATACAAAACCTGCAGAAACATATAAAAACCTGCAGAATTAAAACCTGCAGAATTAAAAAAAATGTTGCAGAATTAAAAAAAACCTGCAGAATTAAAAAAAAAGCTGCAAAAATTACAAAAATGTTTAAACACACAAATAAACCAAATAAAATACGTTTTTTATAATTATATTAGTAGATCAAGTAACATTACATTAATAAACATGAAAATATCCAATACAATTTTCTTAACTAGTCTAGAATGAAGTTGTCGTCTTGTAGTTTTGTTTCGTCATTTCTTCGTTTCTTCGTTTAATCACTTCGGGGGCTAGTAGAGCGTACGGATTCATCGTACATGAGTTCGTCATCGGAAAGTGGTTGCGCCCGTCCTTGAAAAACTTCAACATCATGTAATTGTTCTTCCACCGCAAGCTCGCCCTCAAGACTTGAAATATGTTGTATGCGTTACACGCCATCCAAGTAATCCTTCAAACAAATGCACATTTCCATCGCCTCCGGTGTAAGTCTTGTTCGTTGAATAGATAGTACCCTTCCACTAAGAGAAAAAACCGACTCCGAAGCTACCGTAGAAGCTTGGGAGCTTAGTAGATCACGTGCCATGGCGGCTAAAACGGGATGATGCGGTTCTTGTATTTTCCACCAAGCCAAAATATCAAAGTTGTGAAACTCGTCGGGTGACATGGTTGCTAAAAAATCGGTATATTTATACCTCCCGAGTTCACTATTTGATGCATCACCTCGAGAACGTTTACTATTTTCATTTCTTAACGAATTATACAAATTTAACTCCGCGTCTTTTCTCGAGGCCTTCGAGCTCGCCGCCATTTTTTGGTGAAACGATGACACGTTACCATATCTTTGAAAGTAATGATCAAAAAGATTGTTTAAAGAAACGTCAAAACGTTTTAGTGCATTTCTTGTAAAATTTGGGTCGTCATCATTTAACTCCAAATCCGAACAAATATCCGAAATCATCATCTCAACACCCGGAATATTTATAGTCGGGTTCAAGGCGGCGGCACATGTAAAAACCGGTGGCATTTCTTGAAAATATTTTTAAACTTTTGTCTCATTGGAACAATCATATGTTCGTAAATGTCACCTTTGAATTCAAAGTCGTTTACTTTTTGACACATCAAAAATAGTTGTTTAAGCACCAAAGAACTAGTGGGATAATAAACTCCCGATAAAATCTTTGTCGCGGTTCTAAAAACTTCAAGTAATTGTGTTAACGTTTCAATACACTTCCAACCATCGTCATCAAATGGTTCCACCAACCCGGACATTGCAAGACTATCGTGGAAAGATTTTAAGGTTTCTTTTTGCATTATCGCGCTATCAAATATTTTCCACGTAGAGTTCCAACGGACGACCATGTCAAAATGTGCGCTATAGCATTTCTTATTTAAAGCTTTACACCATTTTCTATAATCCGCATATCTTTTTCGACTACCTTGAAAAACGTCACGTAACATATCTTTAAAAGTTTCTTTAACTTCTTTAACGGACTCAACATTTAGCCCGTCTTGCACTACCAAGTTAATGATGTGCGCAACACATCGGCTATGATAAAATTCTCCATCGCAAATCGGATTGCTTTTTATTTTTAACATTTGCACCGCGGTTGTGTTGTTCGACGCATTATCAAAAGCAATAGAAACTATTTTATTTTCTAATTTATAAGTTTTGATAACATCGTCTAAGACATGAAATATATTTTCCCCCGTGTGTGGATAACCAAATATATCGAACGCGATTGTACGTTTCATCATGTTCCACGAATTGGGATCGATCCAATGCGCGGTAACACAAATGTAAGAATCCGGTAAACCAAATGGAGCCAACCATACGTCGGTTGTTAAATTAACACCGGTGTTTAATTTTTCAAAACCTAAAATCATTTCTTTTTTAGCTTTTGACCACATTATTAAACAATCGCGTCTAAGAGTGGAACGACTTACGTGAACATAACGTGGTTGAAGCGTCTCTTGAATCAACTTAGTCAAGCGCGGATTGTCAAAGTGATCGAACGACAACGGTTGTTGAATAACAAATTGAGTCATCCTTAAACGAACCACCTCTGGGTCGAAATTCCAAACACCCATAGCCCGTGATATTTGCGCTTGATCATTGGCGGGATTTTTTTTAATGTCTTGCAATGCGACGCCAAATGTGCTCTCAAAGTAGAGTTCGATGACGCCGCAAGAAACGCCCCGCAATTTTTGCACCTCGCCTTTTCTTTTCCAATCGACATCTCGCATAAATCAAAATTCACCCATAGTGTTGGGTCCCTATTCGTGGTCAAGATCCTCTTCACAAACAACTCGCTAGAAGAACCAACACCGGCCGAAGCATCGACACTCGAACTCGCCGTTTGGAACGTATTTTGTAAGTGTGTTTTTGAGCTAGAATTGAACTGGGATTAAACATATGCATTGAAATCTTATTTATAGATGTTATGTTGGTCTAAAACACATCCAAACAGGTCACAAAACGGTAGTATTACCGTTTTTCACTTCCAACGGTAACAAACAGGTCCTGCAGGTGCTGCTGTGCTTTTTCTGTTGAAGTCTTGAAGATGAGATCGGTTAACCGGTTATTAATACTAAAAAAAAAACCGGTTTTTAATTAACCGGTTGTTGATATGTTGAACGAAAACTGGTTACGAACCGGCGGTTATTAATTAACCTAAACCGGTTATTTTGGTATCGGTTAAAAACCGGTTTCGGTTACGGTTAAAAACCGGTTACGGTTAAAAAACCGGTTTATTTGCCCACCTCTAGTTATATATACACATAAACCGTGGACTTACTAACACTAACATTACACAGATTGGGCTTGTAAGTTGTGTGTTGGGCCTACTGGCCTAGAATCTATGTGGCTACGTCACTACATGGACTAGTGACATATATGCTTATGTTTTTAGGTATTTTGATGATTTACTAACGACTGTTTATTATTCATCTTCTTCGTTATCCTACATACATATGACCGAAATTATGTTTCATTAAATCCCAAACCATTAAAAACGGTAAAAGTATAGTTGTTATGTATAGTATTGTTAGTATTTATTGGTTTTGCTATTGAAAAATAAAACAAAATCATGAGTGGTATCAGAGACGTCTCTGAGAATTCACGTACCCTGTTCGAGATTGAAAAAATGTGCCCTTCTGTTATGTTTTGTTATTATTTAAAAAAGATCAAATCAGTATTGGGCTTAATAAACCTAATTCTAAGTGGGTTAAATTCTAAACCATAAAAATGATTTGTAAATTAGCCTATATTGAAAGTGGTATGTGTTTACTATTTTAAAATAATAACATATACGTATCGGATTTTTTTTTAAATCGCATGCCCCTCGAAATTGTGGGCCTTGTGCGGAGGTCCTCCCCGCACACCATCAAAGCCTCCCATGAGTGGTATAGAAACTGACCTTGTTGATAAATGCCATTGTTTAGAGCACATGATAAGAAAGAAAAGAAAAAAGAAAATTGAGAGTAAGTTGAAAAGAAAAAAAAAAGGGAGTTTGAACGAAAAGAAAAATGAGAGTAAGTTGAAAAGAAAAAAAAGGAGTTTGAATGAACAAGATATGATAACGTATGTATAGGCATAAGTGAAAAGACAAAGAAAAAACGTATTAAGGTAGCAAACTAATAGTTTTTACATTGTTAAATTAAAAATTCAACTACAAAATCATGATAGAAGACATTTATGTATAACTAAAGTTTGAAATAGTGGTGATCCATTTGATCGAAACTAAGAATGGAAAAGGTATATAATGGAGTCTCCAATGAGATCAATATAACAAACCTCATGGGAATTAATGATAAAGAAATTTGTAAGAACTGTCCATACTAATAACGGTGAGTCGACAATCTATTACCTAATTCTTGTTGGTTACAAGGACATCAACATGCTTTCTCATAACCCCCCACCCCCACCCCCACCCCTTAATTTTTTCTTTTACACCCTTAAGTAGTGTTCATTTCAATGAGAACTTTCGTAATAGCAGGTGGTATGGCGCCAACCCTTGCCATAGCGTCTTATGGCGCCAGAAAACACCGTCCCCGGGGGCGCCATATCCCGGATTCTGGCCTCCTCGGTGAAAATTATAAAGGCGCCATACGACAGTTTGTCACACACACACACACACACACACACACACACACACATATATATATATAGGTAAAGGTTCCTGTAAAAAAGACCAAAAGTGTGAGAATGATAAGAAAGAATATACACCATTAGATCTTTGATCTAATGGTTTAGATTAACAGGGACCAAATTGTAAAATTTGTTTTATTTTTTTGGACTGAATTGAAAATTTATGGGGTAATAAAGTCTTTATATCCATTCAAAATAGAAAACTGTAAATCAAAATCCCTACAATTTCGATCTCTCTCTCCAATCGATCAAACAGATGCTCTCTCTCTCTCTCTACAATTTTGATCTATCGCTCTACATCGCACTGGAGCGGCGACGGCGAGAGGCAGTGATGGTGCCGGAAGTGGAGAAGATGATACAGAGGTGTTATATTCTTTACTGAATGGTGTTATTTTCTTTGCTGAATGGTGTTATATTCTTTTCTGAATGGTGTTATTTTCTTTACTGAATGGTGTTATATTCTTTACTGAATGGTGTTATATTTCTTTAATGAATGGTGTTATATTCTTTTACTGAATGGTGTTATATTCTTTACCGAATGGTGTTATATTCTTTATTGAATGGTGTTATATTCTTTACTGAATGGTGTTATATAATTACTGAATGGTGTTATATACTTGCTGAATGGTGTTATATAATTATTGAATGGTGTTATATATATGTGCTGAATGGTGGTTGTAGTGTTATTCGTAGTGTTTTTTTAGAAATCTTTAAAAAAAATATTGTTCCTATAATTAAGGTGGCGGTTATGGTAAGTTTTGAATTAATTGAATTAATTATAAAATTACTTGTTTGCCCCTTTGAATTAATTTAGTTGGAGGACACATGTCATCTCCACAATATTTCTCACCTTTCTCACACTTTTAACCTTTTTTACAATGTCATCTCCTATATATATATATATATAGGAAGAAATCTCATGAGTTGCAAAAACTTTGAAAACCTAATAGATGGACATCATGCTGCCACGTGTTTCACTTTTTTGTTGCATCATTTTTACTAACACCTACAATATTTTCAGACACTAACACACTTTTCGTAACTGTTGAGAGAGGACAGAGAATGTGTTACATTTTTTCAGCTGCTCACATTTTTTTGTAACTCACCACTAACACTTTTTTTATTGTTTTTTTACAACAGTTTTATAGATTATATGAAGTGTATGGATTTTAGAAGTTATAACTTACGAAGTTTTTATTTCTAATATGCGTAAAAAGACATGTTACATTTTTTTAAACAATTTACGTAACAATGCAGTTGTCACACTTTTTTTGTGTCAGGCGAGAGAGAAGAGATGAGAGAGAAAAGTGTAAAGTTCTTACACTTTTGTGCTGTAAAATTGTCTGAACAAGTAACTTTTTGTACACTTTTTTTAAAATCAACCATTGATCACATGAGATTGATGGTGGAGATGAAGTTTTCTGAGTTTCTTTAACTTGGATGATTTTTTTATTTATTCTTTCCCTATATATATATATATATATAAAATTGAAGGGTATAACCCCACTACACACCTATGTGATATAACCCCTTCTCTTACGCAAATGTCACTTGTCGAATAACCCCACATGATGAGGGGTGAAGGGGGTGACCAGTACACATAGCCTAATAGAATGAAATCTGGATGAAATTGGAATGTAGATACCATTTATTATGTTGCTCGTTTCAACAAGAGAAAGAATTGGTATTCTGAATCCCATAATTAGCGAGATTTATAAGTTGATCTACGTGAGCTTTCGTAGCTTTTGCTTAGTTAAACTTGACAAATTGATCTACATTACTATAATTATCTCCTATAGAATTGGCAGATCATTAAGCACATATTATAAGTTTCTTGACTACTTTTGCAATCATGTGTGTGCATATAATAACTTATCCCACTCTACTTCTTTCTCATTACATGTGAAAAGCACGATCTATAAGTGCATTATTACAATATGTATAAGTGCATTATGTGATTCTTACAATTATTTACTTTAAAATGATTTCGTAATACATGTGTCACGGTATATGTGTAACTTCTAACATATTGTTAGATGAATTAATAATCTTTCAATTCCCAAATCTACTGGGTTTATTAGTAAACAAGACTGTAATTTATGTTTAAGAATAAATGAGAACACATTAAGTAAAACCTTTATTTTTGATTGAAAAACGAAGATGAAAATTAACAGTTACATATATTACAAAAGACAAAGCCGACGCTCTCTCACAAAATTACATTTCATAATGTCTTATGAATGTGTATAAGCGTTTTAAGCACTTTTTTGTACAAACCATTTGAGCGTAGAGAACCTCAACGACTTACCTTTTACATTCTATACTTCTGCTTTTGTTTTTTTTTTCCCTTTCTTTGGGCCCTTCCCGCTTTTAACACATGGCACACTCACAACTTTTTGTTTTTATCTTATATCTTTTAAAAATATGATGTTTAATAAATTTCCGAATATGTCGTTACAATGTGTTTATTTTTTTCTATGTTTCAATATAATGTATAAATCATCCAAGCAAAAACGTACAAGCCGTCAAAGTTGCTTTAAGATTTTTTTTTCCGGTTTTTTCCTCTTACAACTTTTTGTTAGGATCGGAGGCTCTCATGAGAGTGTTTGTTTGTTTGAATATGAATGATCAATGAATATGAAAACATGTTAGGTGCAGCGGAAATGAAAACAAACATTGTAAACACAATCAAAGGAGAAAATAGTTTGATAAACAATTGCTTCATAGAGTCAAAAGATTACAAATCAAAGCAAAAGATTACAGTCATGCTTACAAACTATACTCCCCCTCAGCCTGATGCCCCAAGGTAGGTTGCACACAAGATGAAAGGATTAGACATGAGGAGAAGAACCCGCTCAGTCAATCAAATGTAACAGTACAGGGTACTGTTACATTTATAGGCAAACCAAACCACTGAGGTATCTCAGCTGACGTCACCATGAAAGCGACGTCTAACAGCCTAACAACCTGTATCTACTGTCCTTACACAAACACTGCTAACCTAACCACTGACTATACATAAAACAGATATTTCACTAAACAACTGTTCTCCTTTAATGTCAGTGCTTTCCTCAAGGTTGATCAGTCCTTGACTGGGCAGTGCTTTACCATCAGTAGATAGGACCAGCAGTTGTTGGATACTTCAGGGTTTTCATCAGCAGTTGAAAGGACAGCAGCTGTTGAATATGAGCAGCAGATAGAGACCATCAGTTGTTATGAATCACTTTCAAGGGGAGAGCAAAGTGTAAACTGCTGCTTATTGTGAATCCTCTGTTGTGACCTGGTTTTGGCTTTACATTATCTGTTCCTCTGGTAGGGTTCAATCCCAACAATCTCCCCCTGGAACAGATAATGCCAAAACCTGTCATTATTCTGGATCTTTATTACTCATCAAGAGTGCCTTAGCTTGTTCTTTGAATTCAGCTTCAAATTCCTTTGCACTCTGGTCATCTTCATCCCTGCACAGTGTAAGCTCAAGGAGATCCTGCAAATCTTGAACACTAAGGCCTAGTGCTTCTTTCCTTGATATATGCTTCACATCGCCATTGGCTCTGACCAAGGTCAATACGTGAGTCTTTTGATCAGACATCCACTTTAGTATTTTTAAGCCAAGTGGGTTTCTTGGGAGAGACTTATTTGAAGATGAGTTGAGGGATAATGGCCTTGAAAACATCTGCAAACTTTCAGACATTCTTTTGAAAGCTTCTTCAATGACTTTGTCTGCTGCAGCTATATCTTCTGCAGTTTCTTGTTCTATAAATTCTTGTCTTTCAGCTTCTGTCTTGTCTTTAGCAGTGTTTGGAGATGCAGATTTGTTAAATGCCTTAAAAAGGCTTTGAAGCTTTGTTGAAGTTTCTTCTTTTAGACCCATTTTCGTGATGGTATCTTTGAAGTACTCTGCTTCCTTTTCTATTACCTCTTCTTCAGTCAGCTGTTCTCCCTCTTCTTGATTTGTTGCAAAAGTAGACCGGAACAGTGTGTCGAGGTTTCCCATCTTCTGTTCAAGCTTCATCATTTGTTCTTGCTTCTTAGAAGTGCCTGATACAGTTATCTTTCTTTTCTTTAGCCTTTCGTAGGCTTCATCAGTTTGCTGTCTTGACCACTTTGATATGGCTTCAGCAGTATCCATTTTTGCATCCACCAGCTCCCTTTTCTTCCTTTTATACTCAGCAGTGAAATCAGCAATGAGCTTTTTGAATTTGTTCCATTTTGGAGCATTTTTCTTCTTTGTAGGATCATTCTTGACTCTGTCAATCCTCTCAGCCTCATGCTTTAGAGCGATTATTGGCCATTCTTCAAACTGTTTTTCTTCAGCAGGATAGAATTTTTCTTTCATAATGTAGGCAAGATATTGTTTTCTTAGCACTTTGCGTTGTTCAGCCTTTTCTTTGATTAGTTCCTGTGCAAATTCTTCCATCTGCTTTACCTTTTCAAGGAAGAAATCCAGTCTTTTAGCAGTGCCTTCTTCGCTTAGATTTTCACGTTCACTTTCAAATTTAGCTCTTGCTTTAGCCTGCCTTGCCTTGAGTTTGAGGTAATCATCCATATCCTCTGGTGGCACGTAGCCTATGAGTGAGGAGAATCTCCTTTTTGAAGGATCTTCTTCTACATAGAATTGCCTCATCTCATTTTTGATAGCTTCAAGTTCCAGTGGATATTTAGCAGCATTAGGATCATGTATACCCTCATCGGCAGTGATTGGCTTTCTTATTATGTTGAAGAGCTTTGGTTGTGATGTAGGAAAGTTGAGAGCAGTGGTGGATGACTTACTAACAGATGTTGAAACAACTGGTGTCTCAATATCTGTTGTCATTACAACTGCTGATATGTCAGCAGTTGTCTTCTGCTTTTGAGCAGGGGATGGAAATGGTGAGGTAGTTTTAGATGGTGGTGATGGTGGTGGTGAATCATAAGGAATGAAAACCCTTCTCCTTTTTGGTTGAGGAGGGGCTGTTGGTGAAGCAGTGGTTTGAATGGTGGAGAGTGACTGACTAACAGCTGTTGAAACAACTGGTGTTTCAACCGCAGTTGTCATTACAACAGATGTTGTAACATCTGTTGTCTTCTGTTTTATGACAGGAGGCAGTGGTGGTGGTGTAATTGTGGATGATGGTGGTAGAGCAGTAGTTGTGGTGGTGTGTGGTAGAGTGGTGTGTGTTGAAAGTGTGTGTGTTGATGACATGGCAGCTGTTTGGCTACTGACAGCATTTTTTGTAACTGCTGCTGCAACAGTTTTTGTAACTGCTGCTGTATCAGCTGTTTGGCTAACAGGTTTTGAGACTTGTTTTTCTTTTTCTTTTTCTTTTTCCGGCTCAATGTAGAGGCCATGCTCTATTCCCTTCGTATTCATTTTTCTCAACAGCTTGATATTCTCCCCCTTTTTGGTATTATCTGAAGGGGGGTTATCAAGGAATGATATGGAAGCAGGAGCTTTGCCAGAGACACTTTGAATGCTTGCCTTTATGGCCTTGATATCTGCTTGAGTGTCCTTGAACCTTGATTCAACCATGTTGGTCAGCATTTGTACTTGAATAGCATGCTTTTTGTCAGCCATAAGTTGCTGTGCTTCAAGCATGGGTTGAAAAATATTCCAAAGCTCATTTTCAGCAAATGCATGTTGTGCAGGTGCTTGAGCAGGAATAGCAGAGGCTTGTGCTTTCTGAGCTTTTAAAATCTCTTGCACCATCTCTTTTATTTCAGCAACTGATTCTTCAAGTTTGTCAACTCTGCCCGTCAATTCCTGATATTTTGAATCATCACCTACTTTAGTAGGATCATCTGAATCCCCACTAGTAGTGGTTATATCAATGTTTGACTTAGGAACTGAGTCCCAAAAATCACCCATTGATGCCCCTTTTTCTTGGTACTGGGGACTTCTTTCTTCAGCACTCGATAAACCTTTGATGGTACCAGTGGTTAGATCCAACTCACTGGTGGTTACCGAAGTTGCCATGGAAGAAATTGCCTTTAAGGGAGTCTTACTTATGAAACAACTGTCCAACTGAGGATCTGTTGATCCACCAGTTGTAGTTGCTGCTCCACTTGAACTACCACCGAGAGTTACTTGTAACTCAGGGGGTGTAACCTCCTCAATTGTTGCTGGGATAGCAGGAGTAGTAGCATCAGACCCAGTCACTTGTGGGGGTATACTCTCAGTGACAGGTGATAGAGAGGAACTGGTTTGTGTCTGAGCTATAGCAGCTGCATGCAACAAAGGTAGCATGAATTGTGGCATTATTATTGGTGAGGGTATGGGGGTTGAAAGCGACATGTCCTTGGGATCAGGACTGAGGAAGATAGATCCGAGTGGATTCAGAGCTTCATATTGTGGTGTCCCTGTGCTTACAACCTGATCCTTTTGTGAGGATGCAGGAGGAGTTTTAGGCATGGGTTGAGATCTTTCTTCCAACTGCTGTGAGGAAGTAGCAGCAGTGGTTTGTGGTGACTTTTGTATTGTCACAGGCATTTCCTCTGGGATCTCATCTTCCAGAGTTGCCTTTGTTTTGGGTTTGGTGGGTTTTCTGGATGTTTTCTTTTTGGTCTTTTTGGTTATGTCAGGTGTGGGTTTCAAAGCAGCGGTTGTGCTGCTATGATCACCTGGAGCAGTGGGCTCAGCAGTTGATACCTGAGGAGCAGTTGTAACTACTAAAATCTGCTCAGGTACCCCTGCTTTTGTTTTTATTGGTGCCATCATCCTTGAAAATGTTTCTTTTGTTAAGCTTTTTATTTGACAATGAACACCTTGTTTTAGCAAATTTAAATTTTCCTTTGCAAATTTTTGTTCAAAATAGTAACTCAAAAATCTTGGAAAAAGTAAAAATGCTTTACTTTCAACGTTTTTCACCAAGTCATTGAAAATCTCCTGGGAGTAGTTGTAGTCCTTACTATTCAAAATAGCGTAACCCAGGCTTTGAATTTTCAATGGTATTTCGTTAAAAGATGTTGTTTTATTTGAGGCACACATCAAGAGTGTGTGAAATAAAAACCTGGGTGCAGATGGAAAATAACCCTTTTGTAGGGTATCTACCTTTGATTCTTCTGCATAACCCCTTTTCAGAAAATCAGCTTTTAACTCGTTTTTGTCAAAAGAGGTTTTACCGTTCTGATCATCGAGTATGAAGACTTCTGATATCGATTGTGGTGTGATTTTGATCTCTTTTCCCTGTATCGAGGAGTTAATGGCAATGACTTTATCGTCTTGTTTTTCAAGCGTCGCCTTTTTCCAAAACTCTCTCTGGGTTTGTAGATATATGGGAGCATTTACTGTCAACAAAGTTTTGTACTTTGATCCAGTTATTGCATCAATGATGGAGTCGAAGGTGTGGTTGTCTTTAGGTTTTGTGAGTAAACCCAAATAATTGTGAGATTGTTTGAATGGTATTTCGATGGGTTCTTCGATCGTTTGAGCGACCTCTTTGGAAGGTGATGGTGATTTAGGTTTTGATTTTGATTTTGTCATTGTTGCGGAGAATAACGAAGGAAGATTTTGGAGATTTTTGAGAAAAAGGGTTGGAAACTGCTATGAGAAGAGAATTTTTGGAATTCAATTCGACAGTGTAAAACCTTGTTTGGGGTTTAGGACAGGGCTTTATTTAAAAATGAACGCTGATGTGGCAGCGGTTATTAAGATCTGAGGGCTAAAAACTGACCACGTGTCGAACACTGATGAAACGGATGAAGTATGGAGAACAGTTGTTTTCAGAGCCACTGACGTATCAAACATCAGTGGTTACAACGGTAAAAATTATGGGCAGTGGATGACTTTTAACTATCAGTAGATAGCATATCAGTGGATAAGACACTAATTTTGAGCATCAGTGTTTTTCAAGGAAATGAGGGATCAGTGGTTAACTTTCAGCAGTGGACAGTGTTTAGAGATCAGATGTTGGAACAAAACAGTGGTTAGGGTAAATGGTACAATTCAGAAGAGCAGGTGTTTCAGCAACAGTTTTGAAGATTTTCATTCAAGGTTTTGCCACATGTCAATTTTGAAAGACAGTGGATTAGTACCCCAGATGATGAAAACTTTTTACTAAGGCAACTCATTTTCGTTTAATATTCAATTAAAACATAAGCACCCTAGTAATTCAAGCACAGTTTGCAATCAACCTTTGATAAAAATTTAGGAAACAAACCTGAGTATGACATGATCATGACATATGTACCATTTCCTTTTGATTCATTTATGAGGACACAGATACCACCAAAAATAAGGTATTACATCCTGACAGGAGCTGAAACTATTGCCAACAAAAACAAGCAAGAGTTCCAAATATATTATTTCCAAAAAAAATGAATAATATATCCTGGTTATTTGAGAAAATCCTTTGAAAGAAAAATGATTAAAGGATTTTCTGAGAACAGTATCAAAAAGGATCTGGTATGTTTTCAATAGAAAACATAATCATATCATTCTCAAGTTTTATGAAAAATGGTCAGTGGTTTGACATCAGTGGTAGAATTTTTGACAACATTTTGACCACTGTTTGGTACCATTTTCTTTGTCAGTTGATTGCAAACATGAGAACACATGGATATATTTTTAAAACATATGTCTAGTCCTTTTTGGAATTCATTTACTGGAATCAAAACCTTTTCCTGAACAGATGAATGCACATAGTTGCTTAATGACCATTATTACCCTAAACATTGACTCATAAGTGTTTTATGTTTATACTCTTTTCTTTTGACTTCAAAAGTTTTGAGATAAACACACTTCTGAGTTTATGTGAATATTAGTCCAAAATCATTCTGCAGTAATGTTTTGAGAGACTTGGTCATGTTTTCACAAGTTTTTCATCCAGTCTCACATTACATATGATGCGGACTATGTTGACCCCTGTTTTCTTAATGTATTTGAACATAGTTGATTTTGTCCTTTTTAGGAACTCAACCTGTTTTCAACACATAAGATCTAAATAACTAAAGTTTTAATTTCCCTCTTTTAGTGTTAACAAAACAACAATGCTTTTATGAACATAGGTTTTGTTAATCTGAGGTTTGTACTTTAGTATTTAATGAAAATATCACAAATATCAAAACAACAGTTGAAATCAATATTGAAGAATATAAAACAATCCCATAATTTGACAGATATGTTCACAGATCTGAAAGCTATGGGTGACTTTTGCATGATATCACCTGTTGTGTGAAATTTGTGTGTTATATGACATCTTGGTTGATTTACAGAGTTTTTGAATAACCATTTTGAACATGATTTAATCGATACTCTGTTTTTCAACAAAATACAACCAACCTTAGTATCAATGAATTTTGAGCCGAACTGTTATGTCAAATTGATTGTTAGATCGAATTTGACTGTCCAGGCTCTGATACCAATTGTTAGGATCGGAGGCTCTCATGAGAGTGTTTGTTTGTTTGAATATGAATGATCAATGAATATGAAAACATGTTAGGTGCAGCGGAAATGAAAACAAACATTGTAAACACAATCAAAGGAGAAAATAGTTTGATAAACAATTGCTTCATAGAGTCAAAAGATTACAAATCAAAGCAAAAGATTACAGTCATGCTTACAAACTATACTCCCCCTCAGCCTGATGCCCCAAGGTAGGTTGCACACAAGATGAAAGGATTAGACATGAGGAGAAGAACCCGCTCAGTCAATCAAATGTAACAGTACAGGGTACTGTTACATTTATAGGCAAACCAAACCACTGAGGTATCTCAGCTGACGTCACCATGAAAGCGACGTCTAACAGCCTAACAACCTGTATCTACTGTCCTTACACAAACACTGCTAACCTAACCACTGACTATACATAAAACAGATATTTCACTAAACAACTGTTCTCCTTTAATGTCAGTGCTTTCCTCAAGGTTGATCAGTCCTTGACTGGGCAGTGCTTTACCATCAGTAGATAGGACCAGCAGTTGTTGGATACTTCAGGGTTTTCATCAGCAGTTGAAAGGACAGCAGCAGTTGAATATGAGCAGCAGATAGAGACCATCAGTTGTTATGAATCACTTTCAAGGGGAGAGCAAAGTGTAAACTGCTGCTTATTGTGAATCCTCTGTTGTGACCTGGTTTTGGCTTTACATTATCTGTTCCTCTGGTAGGGTTCAATCCCAACACTTTTAGACATGCAGATTTCTAATTTCTAACCATAACCAAATCTCCAATCTTTGTTTTGATTTATACCGAATGAATTGGAGCAAAATAGCTAGTAAATAATGTCTTTAGCATATTAGAGATATCAATATATTATTTTAGCTCGGTGGAAATAATTTTTTTTCCTTGGGACCTTCTATAATAGAGATAGAGAACAAAGTAGGGTTATCGAAGAATAAACATACAAGCCAAAGCTAATTTAAGAATAAACATACAAACCTGTCCGAAAAACAGGGAAACTAAGAACCGGTACCTGTATCGAATATACCTGGTACGGTATGTTACCGGTTCGCTACCGATACCCGGTACCAAATGCTCATCCCTACATTAAAGCTACTCTACAATTTCGTTCGCTAAGAACCGGTACCAGTATCGAATATACCTTCTCGTTTTATAAAATACCAAATACACTGCTATCCAACACAAATTTAATTGAAAAATCAAAACTTAGTTTTACAAATTTCCTCGTGCAATGTGTGTGGTTTTAATATCAAAGAAAAAAAGGGCTGAAGTGGCTTGGGATTTTGTGGTGTCCCTAGTTCTATTTCAGTGACTTTATGTATAGCTCAAAGCTTAGGACCCGCAATTGATTCAGTCACATGGTTAAAAATGACCATTTGTTGCCATTCAGATTGATAATCCAAGATGTAAAAAACAAACAAACACGTATTGAGTTACCAGTCACCACCACTAAACAACAAAGTATCCTCACACATGCACGGGACTATATATAAACCTCTGACCGTATCCATTATTATACTTCACTAGCTACTCACATGAATCTTAGACCCCACGCAAAAGAGAAAACACAGTAGACATTTAAGACGAGGGTGACCGTGTCCAGTGGCGGATCTAGAAAATCCGCCAAGCTGTAACGTTTTATAAATAAGCGGCAACGAAATCGAAAAAACGTCAAATTTTTCCAAAATTTACACTAATTTTACACTACCGTCGGAGCGCCAAGCCGTAGCGGAGGTTGCCCCTACTTACACTGTATGTCCGCCACTGACCGTGTCGGGTTTACTACCCAACGCTATTGTCTAATAAAAACGTCCTATATTGCTCACCACTAGAGCAGTGGGTGTTGTTTAACTAGGGAGGGTATAGACATGCATTGCATGGGGATGGTGGGGGTGGGGGTATATTTACACCGATCATACCTGAAGAGGTATGGTCCCAATTCCTTGCCAACATGGCAAGGACCACACCACCTTTTCCATCAGACGTGGCGCTGACATCGACGAAGTCATCCAGAAGCTTCTAGAAGCTTCTGGAAAATATCTAGGTGGCTCCAAAGATGCTCCACCCGACATAAAGGACACAACGTGTCACCAGTCACCAGGCGCCACGTAGGCCTGTAACAAATCTAAGGGCAGCCCGACAATGCCAGTACGACGTCTCCAAGAAGGGCAAATGCGAGCGCGCCACGTGTACCACTACACTGACCACAGCAGAGGAGACCAAGAGGATATTCCCCTTGGTCGGACAGCTGGCGCGCAACCACAGCTGGCATCGCTGCTCTTCCCTCTCTCACCCTCCGGCTATAAATAGAACCCTTCATCATTCAGGTTAAAGGATCTGGCTCTCTCTATTCTCACACTTAACACACACTGTTTATTCCTCCTCGGAACAGTACTTATTCTCACGCCGGAGCCTGGTTAAGAGGGAAACCCCCATATTCCCCTCTTAACGAGACTAACGGTGTTGCTGTTTTGCAGGAACCGCGCCATCTCACGAGTAGAAAGAGAGATTGAACCCACAGAAGAAATAACCCCACAGATTAACCATAGTGTTAACTTGTGTTTCATCATTGGTGCCATCCGCTTTTAGCAAAACCACTCTCATCTCTTTTTCTTTTCAAAAAACACTCGTCAAACATGGCTGAACAAAACCCTTCTCACCAAGTAGACGGAGACGTTTCTTCCTTCGAACTCGTTTCGGACAATGTACACGTCCAGCGGGGTCCAAGGAACGAAATTATCCAAGAAGGACCGATGAACAATGAGTTTCCCAGCATCTTTGGGAGTACATCCAGGATTGCTACTCAAAACGCACCTGGTGCTACTTTCCAAACTCCACCCAGAATCATCACTCAAACCACAAACGGAGCTACGTTCCAGCCTCCGTCAGAGGTAGTCCAACAGACACCACCACCAGTGCAAACTCAGAGCCATGGAGCTGGCCCCTCAGCTCCATCGGACCAAGCACAACTGAACTTCTCTGCACTACTCGGGCTACCCGAAGGAAAAACTCTGGCTTCCTGGTATGCCGAACAAGTGGCATCTATAAACCTTGTTTACACACAACTCAGCGCGCAGCAAGCTCTGCTACAGGCACAAGCAAACCAGTCCGCATTTGTCACTCCACTGCCAAGGCCTTTGAGCGCTCCCATGCCTCAACAGACCAACACTTTCAATCTACGTCCTGAGTCAGTACCTCCACCACATATCAGAAGACCAAGCGCGCACGACACGCGCGATACGTACGGAGAAACAGAGAGTAATCACGTGCAGTATTCTCATCAACCGAAGAGGCCCATACAGAGTCGTTTAGGTCCGCGCAACATAAACGACGAACTCGAAGATGACGATGAGACATACAGAGAGAGCACAGTATTCAGCAGGTTGCCACCGGAGCATGATGCATACAAACCTCGAAAGCGCGCGGGTTATGACCCAAAAGCTGAACATGATTACACTCTAAGCTATCGTACAGACGACATGGCTGAGAATTCAAAGTTCATCAGAGAGATCGCCACGGCTGCCATAGACAAAACAAAATTACCACACAACGTGGGCAAATACAACGGGTTGTCAGACCCAGACGATCATCTCCAAGTTTTTAACGGTGCGGGAGCAACGGGCGGATGGAACTTACCAACCTGGTGTCATCTCTTCGCTCAAACCTTCATAGGCGCAGCGCGCGTCTGGTTTGACAGCTTACCAGCAGGAAAAATCAAATCATGGGTTGATTTCCGAGAGAAGTTCCTAGCACACTTCTCACAACAACGACGACACACCAGGGATCCAGCCGATTGTTTGAACATATGGCGCAGAGACCACGAAAGCGTGGAAGATTTCATTACAAGATACAACAAAGAATGTTTGGAGATCGGTGATGTAGGCGAGAAGATGATGCGCGCACACTTCATGAGGGCCGTCAAGTGTGATGACCTCATCAAGCGCGTAAAAGGAAGAGACGGAGGACCCAAAGACTGGGAGACCTTCATTGAAGCGGCTAAAACCATCGCGCAGTATGATAGACAGTTGACCGGCGACGAACACCGTCAGCGTAGTTACAACCATACCGACCGGCACAGCAAGAAAGGCAGAAACCAACCTTGGAAAGCATCCGGTCACAGAGAAAGAAGCCCGGTAAGAGAGGATGCGCGCCACACGATCAACCAAATAGCACACCGAAAAGAGGTGAAAAGAGAAAACAGAGAGAAGCAGTGGACACTCCTAACGAAAACCCCTTCAGAAGTCTTGGCAACCGAGAACCACCAGTTCAAGCCACCACTACAAATGCGCAACAAAAGGGGCCAAGACCCGAATCTTTTCTGTGATTTCCACAAGGACACAGGCCACTTAACCGACGATTGTTTCAGCGTCAAACAAGAAATCGAAAGGGCCTTAAGAGACGGAAAGTTAACCCACTTGGTCAAAGGTGGAAGGCGTGATTACCGTCAGATTCAAAGAAGAGAAGAAGGGCCGGATAACAAAAAACTCCGGAAGTTAGAAACCCACATGGTCCAAGGGGGTCCACGAAGGCCAAGAAGAAACTACAACAAGCGCGCACAAGATGACTCCTGGCGCGAGAAACAAGTCGTTTTCCCTGTTGTAAGAGGAGGCCCACGAGAAAGAAGGCCAATAGTCATCTCGGGCGTCATAGGGCATTACCAAACAGATTACATCTTCATCGATCCGGGGAGCACTGCGGATATCATATACGAACAGTGTTTTAATCAGTTCGATCAGGAGGATAAAGCGCGCTTAGAACCAGTTGATTACCCGCTCACTGGTTTCTGCAACGAAGCCGTTTTTCCTCTAGGACAAATCTCGTTCCCAGTGTTGCTCTCGGACGGAAGAAACTCAAGAACAGAAGAAGTCACATTCATGGTGTTGCCAGCACATTCAAGACACGATATTCTGCTGGGAAGAGAATCCCAAGGTGATTTCAGCATGATCTGCTCTGGCCCACACTCAGCAGTAGGATTCCCAACAGAAACATGAGTAGCCATCATCTATGCAAGCAAAGAAGTATTAGCAACAGATGAGCTAAGACCTGCAAAGACAAGGAAACCAGAAGCACGCCAAGAGGCAGAAGAATGGGTGTTAAACAGCGCATATCCGGAACAGACAGTAACCTTAGGACCTGCAATGTCCGATCTGACGCGCGCGGCGCTGAAAAAACTGCTGTTCCAAAATATGGACGTCTTTGCCTGGACACCATCAGACATGGTGGGTGTTCCACGGCACATAGCCGAACATCGCTTAAACGTCTCGGAAGAAGCTAAACCGGTGGTACACGCTAAACGCCATTTGGGAGACATAAAGCACGACGCCATGAAAGAGCAGGTGATAGAGCTGTTAAACGCGGGAATCATCAGGGAGGTCAGGTATCAAACATGGGTGGCAAGCCCAGTGATGGTCCAGAAGAACAACGGCAGCTGGAGAATGTGCGTGGACTACAAAGATCTGAATAAGGCATGTCCACGCGACTGTTACGCCTTACCAGACATTGATGAAAAGATCGATTCACTTGCCACATTCCGATGGAAATGTTTCCTCGATTGCTACAAAGGGTACCACCAGGTACAGATGGCCGTACAGGATGAAGACAAGACCGCGTTCCGCACACCAACAGGGCTATACTGCTATACTAAAATGCCTTTTGGTTTAAAAAATGCGGGCGCGACTTATCAGAGGCTCATGAACGAAACTTTCCATGACGCCATCGGCAAGTATATAGAAGTATATATGGATGATCTGGTTATCATGAGCAAAGAGGAGAGTACAATGTTGCTGAACATCCAAAAGACGTTTGACACCTTGCGCGGAGTCAGTATCAAGTTAAACCCATCGAAATGCTCTTTCGGCATGGAAGAGGGGAAATTCCTGGGCTTCATTGTCACGAAAGATGGCTTCAAGGTGAACCCTGACAAGATACAAGCAATAGAACGCATGCCGTCACCTTCAACGATCAAGGAGATGCAAAAATTGGCAGGACGGTTGGCAGCACTCAACCGCTTCCTGGCCAATCACGCAGCTAAATCATTTCCGTTTATAAAAACTCTCCGTAACTGCATGAAGAAAAGCCAATTCCAGTGGACTCCGGAAGCCAAAAGCGCATTCCGAGAGATGAAAGACTGCCTCATCAAACTGCCAACATTAACTGCACCAGTCAAGGGCGAACCTCTGGTACTGTACTTATCATCCTCCGACAGAGCAGTGGGAGCAGTGTTGCTTGTAGATCGACAGGGTGTCCAGACGCCAGTCTATTACGTGTCACGAACTCTAACCGACCCAGAAACCCGGTACGCAATCATGGAGAAACTAGTACTCGCACTGATCCATGCATCAAGAAGGCTGCACAGGTACTTTGCCAACCACGTCATTCACGTGCTAACAAACTACAATATTGGCAACATACTCGCAAGGCCAGAGATTTCAGGGAGACTAGCAAAATGGGCGATAGAGCTCGGGGGTCATAACGTAGTGTTCAGACCAAGACCGGCGATCAAGGGCCAAGTACTTGTAGATTTCATGACAGAGGTACCGGATGACAAAGATCGAGAATGCAAGGCGATGGAAAAAGCCGAGAAACAACAAGTGGAAGAACCATGGCTACTATACACAGATGGCGCGTCTAACGAGGATGGCGCAGGTGCCGGTCTCCGGCTGGTGAGCCCTGACAAACATGAGTTCACCTACGCCATACGCCTGGATTTTAAAAGCACAAACAACGAAGCTGAATACGAAGCCTTCCTTGCTGGTTTAAGGTTGGCAATCAAAATGGGGGTACGACACATTGAAGCGCATGTGGACTCCATGTTGGTGGCAGGTCAAATCAACGGGCAGTACGAAGCCAAGGGAGATACAATGGCACTTTACCTGAGCCAAGCAAAGACACTGCTACAAACCTTCTATTCCTACAAAGTGCATCACATCAATAGAAGCGAGAATAAGCCAGCTGACGCGCTGAGTAAACTCGCCTCTACAAGCTTCCAGCACCTAGCAAAGGATGTACGCATAGAAGTTTTGAGCAACCCATCAGTGCCACTGCGAGAAGTAAGCGTCGTTCAACTAGGGACAACGTCTTGGATGACTCCGATAATCATATACCTCAAATCTGGAATACTCCCGGAGAACAAGGCAGAAGCAAGGAAAATCCAGTACAAATCCGAACATTACCAGATGGCTGATGGGATCTTGTACAGAAAATCATACCTCGGGCCTTTGTTAAGGTGTGTTGATCCCGACGACGCACGCTATTTGATCAGAGAGGTGCACGAGGGAATCTGTGGTATACATGCCGGACCAAGAATGGTGGTAGCAAAAGTCATGAATGCGGGATACTATTGGCCCGGAATGCATTTGGACGCGGTCAAAGAGTTGAGGAAATGCAGTGGATGTCAAAGACATGCCCCCAAAACGATGCGCCCCAAGAATGAGTTGGTACCAGTCACCACGGCGTGGCCCTTTCAACAATGGGGAATAGACATGGTCGGACCTTTTCCCGAAGCCCCAGGAGCCGTCAAATTTACAATAGTCGCAGTCGACTATTTCACCAAATGGGTAGAGGCAAAGGCCCTCGCGTCAACCACAGCCACCGTTGTCAAAAAATTCATCTGGGAACAAATCATATGTCGTTTTGGATTACCCCTCAAGATAATCACCGACAATGGAACCAACTTTGCCGAAGACAACCTTCAACAATGGTTCAAGGAATTACACATCGAGCACACCTTCTCCTCGGTCGCGCACCCGCAGGGGAATGGTCAAGTTGAAGCCGTCAACAAGAGTATCGTCGACGGAATCAAGGCAAGGCTGGGAGAAAAAAGAAGAGGTTGGGTAGACGAACTGCCCAGCATCTTATGGGCCCACAGGACGATGCCCAAAACAAGCAACGGAGAAACACCGTTTAGCTTGGTTTATGGGTCGGAGGCAGTAATTCCAGCAGAGATAGGATTGCCGTCACCCAGAATGCTCTCAATGAACATAATCAACAATGAAGAAGAGATGAGGATCGACCTTGACCTCCTAGAAGAATGGAGAGAAATGGCGGCAATCAATGAAGCAAAGTACAAAACGAAGCTGGAAAAATATTACAACTCTAAAGTCCGAGTATGCACCTTCAACCCGGGAGAATACGTCCTCAGAGACAATGAGGCCTCAAATGCAGAAAAACCCAGGAAGTTGGCTCCCAAGTGGGAGGGTCCATATGTCATCGACACCGTGCTTGGAAAAGGAGCCTATAAGCTGCGCACCATCGACAACAGGGAGGTTCCTCGCACATGGAACGCCCAACAGCTGAGAAAATGTTACCTATGAAGAAAATTCTTGTAATCGCCATGGCCAATTCGCCAACACATTTATAGTTATACAAGAAGTGTTTGGCTATCTTTCTATCATGCAAATTTCTTTGTCACAACTGCATATATTACTTTGGGCATACACGAAAACATCAATGGCTCGACCATTAGGAAACGTTGTAGACCTCCAAGGCCTGTCACAAACAAGTGCACAGCCGGGTCAGACACACAACTAAAGCCTAACAAACGCCAAACAAATACTTCGTGCCCACATAAACACGAAAACATCGAACACAGGACAAACAAACATTGTAAGCACCCCCAAGGCTGAGCACAGCCGGGTCTACAGAATAACCTGTTCCTCGATCACTTCGTATTCACGACCCAACCTGCGCACAAATACGACAGAATGAAACGTTGTAATAAACACAACACAACCTGTCAGCGCCATCATTCATTCGTGATACCTGCATCAAAGTAAGTACACATGCACATATTATGAAGATAACAAAATTCGCATAAAAACAAATAACTATTAGCATAACAAACGTCAAGTCATAGTGAAATATCCACAAGCGTAACAAGGAAGTTAAAGTTGTTCATCCAATTGTCAGATACAAGACCAACCAAGGTCATACGCGGCGCGCAGGCCGGAGTCCCTCATTCGGGATGACTAGGCCCAACACCTCCAGTCGCACCACCTTCATCACCAAGCGCTTTCTTTAACAACGCAACACCATCAGGTCTTCGAGCCAGTTTTTTAGCAGCTTTAACCACAGCAAACTCCAAAGACGAAAACTCTTGTCTTTTCGCGGCGTAAGCAACAGTGCAATCCTCTTTCCACAGCTCGAAATGGTGTTCTTTCTCCTTATTAAGGGCCGCAGCCCTACCCTCGTTGTACCCATCCTTACGACCGCTGCTGTAACCAGCTTGCCCCAACTCATACATATAATGGGCAAGCTCGTGCGAGTTGACGACGCGATCAGCAATCTACAACAAACACACAAATAAAGGACAATTCACGAAAGTCACAAAATACAGTAAAAGAAATTACCAGAGGCACCGCGCGCGAGAGCAACCATTTGCAATCAGCGGACGCTTCCTCAGCAAGGAGTTCAGAGGCCTCGCATTCAGCAGTCTTCTCTTGAAGAAGACGATCAGCAGTCTCATATTGCCTGTCAAGGTCTTCCAGCTTAGCAATATGCGCAATATACTCTTTTTCCTTCTCTTCAAAGGCAACACGCGCCTTTTGGGCTTCATCAGCAAGCTCAGCCTTCTCTCCGGACAAACGAGTAATCGTGTCACGTTGAGATTTAAGCTCCACATTGGTACGCTCACACGCAGCTTCCCAGTTTTTTTGCTTATCAGCATTGGCTTGTTTTTCTTGGGAAAGTTTCTCTTCCGCATCAGCTAACCTCCAGATCAACCCTTTATTCTCAACATTGAACCGCTCCTTCTCTTCCGTGAACAGTTTTTTCTCATTCTCAAACTCCAGAGTGTCTTCCTCCATTTCTCTCCACTCACGGACAATCTCCTGTGAAGTGGACCAGAAATTAACCCCGGCTTGAACATGCTCATCCAAAAGCTCTAACCGGCGACGCCTCTTCTGGAACATCCTTTCAGCCGGGGGGAGAGACATAGAGAAAAATTCATGACAATTATCCAGATTATTCATCCTGGAACCCTGTGTAAGATTCCAACGGGGGACATGCGGAAGGTCATCACAAGCAGGATTCATCGTATCAAAAGAGTTAGCATGCACCTTCCCAAACAGAGGGTCGCGAACCACCCCGGAAGTCGCACCACCACCAGCACCGGGCGGGCGCTTGGTATATATCGTCTGATGCGGAGTGGTCTCACTGGTCTGCATCTCGGTCTCAATACCCTTACCACGATCAACACCACCAGCAACACCCGCATCAACATCCCCAACACCTCCCGCAGCATCATCACCACCAACAACACCGCCAGCATCACCACCTGTCTTACCACCACCTTCTCCAACTTGCTCCACATTCACATCGTCCTTTTTCTTACCGTCAGAAGTTTCATGGGGAGGAGACAACCCAAATGTCCTCGACGGCGGAGATTGCGGAGGAGTAATTTTTGAAATATCAACCTTGTGTCCCGTCTTGGCTGTTTTGGCACCTGCTCCAAAACGAGCAGCACATTCAAAGAAAAGGACAAACAAAAAAATGTAGGATAAGCTGGGAGAAAATAAAACGAATACCAGAAGCTTCATAGATTTTCTGCAACAAATCACTAGGTTTTTCAGCGAAAATACCCATGTCAATATCCGATTCAGAAGGGGCAGGATGATTCTCTTTTTGAAGTTTAATCTTCTTCGAGGCAAGCAAAGCAGCAGCCTGCTCGTCAAGCTTCCGCTTTCTATCATCGAAGGCCTTCTTCTGCATCATCTCTGTTAAAGTCGCGCGGTCCTCAGGGTCCGACGCAGGACGCTTCTCTACAACTCCTAAACCGGACAACGTATCAGAAACGACAACATAATCAAAGATACGAGGAGTATGAAGTCGCTTACGAGGAGACTTAGTGGACGTTCTTTCAGCCCTTCTCCCTTTCCCTTCCGCCTTGTCAGCGTTCGCTTTTCTCCTCGTCTCCAACGGGTCAACAATTTCGACCGGAATCTCCAAGTCATCACCAACAGCCTCGTTCACCGGCTCATGCACAACCCCCTGCGCCGGACCTGCACACGCGGAACGAGAAGTTAGGCCTTCAAAAGATCTGCCAGACCCATCACTCGAGAGAACGATAACCTCCTCTCGAATAGAATCAAATGCATCATCATCAGTCTCACTATCTCCACCTAGGATAGTGTTGATGTAAGCGGTAAAGCTCTCATTGCTCGGATGCAGAAATCGGCCACGGATCTGATCCAACCAGGGTTGCTTCTCAGGTCTTTGTATCGCCTCAACCATTGCACCCGGCGGCTTCAGATCCAAAACGTTCAACAACGTGAAACCTACTGCACAAAAAGACAGAGATAAAGAACAATGCACAAGCAATACAGCGTCCAACATACAAAAAATATAGGGATTATGGAGCGAGACGTACACTTGCCCTCGTGACCATAAACCGGAACCCCCAACGGATGTTTAGGGACCCATCTCATGCTCATACCGACACCAACCAACGCCATCTCCTCAAGCTGGATTATCGGAGTGGCTTTACGAGTCAACTTCTTATGCCAATCTTGATCAGCAAAATTTGCAACTACATCAACTTTGGGGATATCCTCATCCACAGATCTATAGTGCATGTCCACAGGAACAACACCCCGACGAATATAGAAAAACTTCTGCTTCCAGTCATGGAGACTCTTCAGTGGCACAGAGCAAACCGGAGAAACGCTGGTACGAGCACTGAAAGAGTAAAACCCACTTGTATATGAAACGGTGTAGAAGGTGTTGAACATCTCAAACGTCGGATCTAAGCGGTTTGCCATACAAACGAACTCAAAGTGAGTAATCCGAGGGAGTCCGATGGCATTGATCTGAGAGATGTGGAGACCATAACCCCTCATCCACAGATCTATAGTGCATGTCCACAGGAACAACACCCCGACAATGCCAGTACGACGTCTCCAAGAAGGGCAAATGCGAGCGCGCCACGTGTACCACTACACTGACCACAGCAGAAGAGACCAAGAGGATATTCCCCATGGTCGGACAGCTGGCGCGCAACCACAGCTGGCATCGCTGCTCTTCCCTCTCTCACCCTCCGGCTATAAATAGAACCCTTCATCATTCAGGTTAAAGGATCTGGCTCTCTCTATTCTCACACTTAACACACACTGTTTATTCCTCCTCGGAACAGTACTTATTCTCACGCCGGAGCCTGGTTAAGAGGGAAACCCCCATATTCCCCTCTTAACGAGACTAACAGTGTTGCTGTTTTGCAGGAACCGCGCCATCTCACGAGTAGAAAGAGAGATTGAACCCACAGAAGAAATAACCCCACAGATTAACCATAGTGTTAACTTGTGTTTCATCAATACCATTTTTATTTTGTATTTTTTTAGTTAACTAATGCACTAACTTTTATTCATATTGTATAAGCTAATGGTCGAGAGATGTGAAAGATGGTTATTTTCATGATTCAAAAAATTGAATAAGAAGAATGATTTGACGCTAATTTCAAACAGAGAAAGAGTTATCGATGCTAAGAATTATAAAGCACCCCACTAACTCGTTTTTTAGGGCTTGTTTTTGCTAGTTTTAACACCTCAGACGTTTTTTTTTTTTTACCTAAGAACATCCACAATAAGACCATGTGTAGTGGGGCATTTTTTTTTAAAAAAAATTCAAAAAAAAAAAAAAAAAACGCCCGAAAACGCCAATGCCCCATTACATAGGGCGTTATTTAAAAAAAAAAAATCAAAAAAAGCCCATTTGGCGTTGTTTTAAAAACGTCTTCCCCCACTTTCATCTTCCAATCATCTTTCATCTTTCACCTCCTTGTCCAATAAGATTTTTTAGGTTTTTTTTTCTTTATTTTATTTAATGCCCCAATAATGCCCCATCCCACTACACCCATTTTAGAAAACGCCAAATAACGCCCCTTTGCTGACTGGACCGCCACATGGCGTAAAATGCCCTAGGGTGGGGGCATTATTTTCCCCTTCTACTACACATGGTCTAATAAACTTTGTCCAAGCTCTAGACTGTCTAGTCAACATGCTACATCATTCCCAATCACCATTATTCTAAACCCAATTTTTTCCACTAACAATAAACCACTCCAATCCTTCACCTCATTATCCACCTCATCACTTACTTTTCATATAATTTAAACTATATCTAATTTATATAATCTATTTTTATTTTATTTAATTAATAATTATATTATTTTTATTCGTCCTTGGTCGCCAACAGTCTCAACTTTAAAAATAACCACTGGCAGTCCCAACTATTAACATATTGGCCTCCAATAAACCCTGACTAACAGAATCCTAACGCCGTTATTCTCTGGTCACCGGAAAAAACGTTTTTTAGCGGAAAACTCACTTTTGGCCTGAAAACTCAACATTTTCGTCCCAAACCTCTTTGTAACTTTAATACGGACCTTTAGGAATCTTTTTATAGTAAAAGCCCTAATTAGTGAATTAGCCGGAAAACTTCTTTTTGGCCGGAAAACTCAACTTTTGTCACACCCGCATTAGAGGCGGAAGCGCGTAGTGTGACTTGATCGGTTTTCATAGCATACGATGTAAGTAAACAAACTATATAAAATAAAACATGCACGATGTTCATCCATTACCGTAACATTAAATACAAGTCATAAGTTATTTAGTAGCAAAAGACAACATAAGTTAAAAGTTTTATAAACTAGACTTGTCCAAAAAAAAGTTTAAAAACAACTAGGCTTTGCATCCTATGTCCCGTTCGAAGACGGGATATATGGACCAAACCCTTCCAAAATGTGGATGACATCGTCTTCTTAACAACCTTGAAAAACTTGTAAACTTCCCCACCAATATCCACTTAGTTTCCAGAAATACATGTAAGTTTAAAAACATCAACAAAAGTTGGGCGAGTTCATTTGTTTTAATTTTGCATTGTATCAAATGAATATAAAAAACATTTGAAAGTTCGAGCAACGAAAGCTGGTATGTAAAGCGTCAATGAATTTAATGATCATTAATGTGTAGCTAGGACATTAATATGTGTCTGACATAGGAGACACTCAACCCGGTAGAAGATTTTATGTGCCGATTACCCTCGACTGGGACACAAAAGCACTCTAAGTGGTCTCACAAGGACCCATGAGTGGGGCTCGTCCGTACCCGATAGATCTATCCCTTTTGTTCCTTGGTCCTCAACAGGATTAATGATGCCTAAGTTTTGCGCTTATTCGCACATGATCCGATATTTCATTCCACAGCTTAACCATAACATAGTTAACATGTATTTCCCCCAAGAGATTTATAAAACCAAAAACGTTTAAAAGTAGAGGGGGACATGAACTCACAAGTTTGCATCTGAAATATGTGCTAGCAATTCGGGTATCCAAAATCGCGTAACCTACTAGTGCTCTAACTCATTAGACACTTAGGTTTATGTTAAATCGTGTACTCGTTGCTCATCTTGAACGTTATTGTATTTGTATTTGTTTTGTATTTGGAACCCTTGTGTATTTTGAATATGTTGGCATTTGTTTTGTATGTTCGTTTTATTATATATATATATATATATATATATATTCTTGCATTCATAATGTGTACGAACGGGCCTTTTCACCTTCGTGAGTCTCCGTGCCTCGCACGAGTATATGTGGGCCTAGCCCATGAGAGTGCTTGAGCCTCGCACAAGTAAGAATAGGCCTAGCCTATATGAGTTCCCTTGTCTCACACAGTATAAGTGGGCCTAGCCCATGAATGTCTTTGTGCCGTGCAAAAGAAGGATGGGCCTAGCCCGTTTGAATCCCCGTGCCTCGCACGGTATAAGTTTGTTGTGTGAAATTGTTAGGATCTGAGTTTACTTGATTGTGTTGTTTTATAAGAAATGTAAGATAAAGACGATAAACAAGTGAACAATTGCAGCGGAATGAAGAAACACTTTATAACACAATCAAGGAAATAACAGTTTTCATCATATATGCTTTATATCAAAAGATTGATTTACACAATATTTCTACTATGCTTGCATGAACACTTTCTCCCCCTCAGCCTGAGCTCACAATGTTAGTTTGTACAAGATTTTAGTGTGTGCAAAAGAGCTAATAGACAATACGTTCACTATCTATTTATAGTACAATCCTAAACACTATGGCATCTTTGCTGACATCACCTAGACAGTGATAGCTAACAATCTCTAAACACTGATGAATACAGACACTGTTACAATAGAAAATGATTAAAGAAACACTGATGCATGCTATCCGCTGATGATGCTCAACCACTAATGAAGACTGAACAGTGCTTTCCATTAAGGTTGATCAGGCCTTTAACTTCTAGCTGTTCTTTAACTTCAACAGTTGATTAGTCTTCAACAAACTTTGTAATCAGCAGACCTTGTGTGTAACAGACTTTAGTAAACAACAAACTTTAGAAATCATTAGATGTTATATGCCACTGCCATTGGAGGGAAAAGATGTTCAAACACTGTTATTCTGGATCATCTGTTGCAGATGAGTTTTGGATTTGTATCATCTATTCTTCAAGGAAGGATCACATGGGCCAACAATCTCCCCCTAGAACAGATGATGCCAAAACTCTCCATTATTCTAATCTTTATTTTCTCATCAACATTTTTTGGATTTTCCCTTTGAATTGGAGCTCAAAATCCAAAGAATCTGTGTCTTCTTCATCCCTGTGTAGTTGAAGGTTCATAAGTCTTGGAGGTCACCTGCATCCAGACTAAATGCATCCTCCCTTGATAGCTTTTTAACACTACCATTAGACCTGATCAGAGTCAATACGTGGGTGTCTTTGTCAGACTTCCACTTTAGTATTTTTGGACCTGGTGGCTTTTTAGGGAGAAGTTTTATTTGTGATGAGTTTGGGGATTGAGGTCTGCTTGCCAACTTTTTGAGTGTTTTAGCAAATAGAGCTTGAATTTTTAGAGAAGCATCATCCAATCAAAATTGTAGTTGATTTCTGATAACATCTTTTCTGTATTCAGCATCCCTTTTTTCATCTTCCTCATCAATCTGCTTCTGCCTTTTTAGTTGATTCAAGGCACTGATGGGTGGAACAGATGATGAGAACAACTTTTTAAGGGAATGGGTCTGCTGAGGCCTATCAATAGTGGTTTCATCATCATACACTGGCTTCTGAGGAAGGGTTGGATCTGTCTTTCTCAGCTCTTCTAACTTTTAATAAGTTAGATTAACATTCTGCTTAGACTATCTTGCAATGGATCTAGTAGTCCCATACGAGCTAAGACCTAATTAAGGGGCATGGTGGAACGCGCAATGTGACCTACACTAATGATTTAGTGACGTATCACCAATAAGTCGAAAAGCGCTATCACATAATGATATGCCGAACTATGATAGTATTAGCAACCTGTATCGATTAAGGATCGACAGGATTAGAAGCTCCAAAAAGATACATGTACCTATTATAAAGGTCAATTGGAGTGCCTTAGAGGCTCAAAGGTACTGGGGAAGATTTAGCCCAATATAAGGTAGAAAATACTTCCCTTACTTTAACAAATCTCTAGGTCGAGATTTCTTTTAAGGGGGTGAGGATGTAACACCTCGAAAATTCACGTCCTATAATGTGTTGACACGTGTCATATGTTTGAACGTGTGAAAGAATGTTACGAAAGGACTAAAGTTGACAAACATGAAAAGTATATGAAAATATGAGTTCTAAATGTCAACAGTGAATAAATATATTGTACATTAACCCTACATGATGCTCATATCACCAAACGAATAAATCAAGGATCATACGAAGCTAAAAGTGAGAGATTACAAACTACAGGGGTTAAATGTGTCAACATGTTTAAGTTATACCTCTGAGTGACCTTTTGACAAACCTGAAGCTTTGTAACGGTTAATTATGCTCACTAGAATGCACGATAAAAATTTCATAAAGTTTCGTAATCGTATGAGAAAGTTATGATCAAATTCGCGTACAAGGGGTTAAAGCGTTAACATTGAAAGTTAGGACTTTTCGGGTAACAATAAAGTTAACCGGGGACTTAACAAAATGGGTATATGTCTTGAAGCCCCTAAACATCAATTTGGAGGGCTCAAAGTGCAAGAAAATGATGTCTAAACAAAGTTTGAAGAGCCAAGGACCATGTTGATAGAAACTTTGGTATCTCCTGTCACCTTGCCCTTTACTCTCTTCTTTTGCAATACTGTGAGCTTGGTTGGCTTTTAACTTCAAGTATGCATCCATATTTTGTGGTGTTCTCAAGCCATACAAAGATGGGAAGGTTCTTTGGGATGGATCCTCTATTTTGTTGAACTGTTCCATTTCAGAATGAACTGCAATCAGATCAAGATGATATTGAGTTTCTAAGGGAATGTTTCGTGGGATGTAGCCAGTGGGTGGATGTTTGACATGATTGGTTTTTGGTGACGAGGATGTAATGAATGATGAGGCAGGAACAAATGATAAAGGAATTGGTGCTGGTATTTCTTTTTCATCATCAAGCACCACAAACTTCCTTTTTCTAGCATAAGCAAACTTTGGAGGAGGGGGAGTTTTAGATGGAGATGGTGGTTTGGGTGAAAAGGTTGATTGTGAGGGGAATCTTTTAGGTGTTGGTGGTTTTGTTGATGGTGGAGGATCAAATTGAATGGAGGTGGCAGCGGTTTGGCTAACAACTGTTGAAACCACTGGTGTCTCAACAGCTGTTGTCTTAACATCTGATGATGCTTTTGGTGCATCAACATCTGTTGCTTTGGAAGATGGTGGTGGTGATGATGAAGCTGTTTTATGCTTTTTTTGAGGTGGTTTTTGTGGTGATGGTTTTTGAGGTAAAGGTTTAGGTTTGGTAGCAGCAGTGGTTCGCATATCAGAATCATCAGTGGTTTTGGGGAATGTGGCAATTGGAGGTCTGGTGTTTCTACATGATTTTCTTCTATTTGAAGTGCCAAGGTTTTGTGTTTGGATTTCCTATTTCCTCTTTTTCTCCTATTCATGTTTCTAAACATCTACTTTGCTTTCTTTGGTGTCTTTTCTCTTCTGCTTTTCTGAAATCTCTTCATCTGTCTATTTGTTAAGGGTCTCTCATCAACTCCCTTTCTCTTTCTAGTATCAGATTGTAACACCTCGAAAATTCACGTCCTATAATGTGTTGACACGTGTCATATGTTTGAACGTGTGAAAGAATGTTACGAAAGGACTAAAGTTGACAAACATGAAAAGTATATGAAAATACGAGTTCTAAATGTCAACAGTGAATAAATATATTGTACATTAACCCTACATGATGCTCATATCACCAAATGAATAAATCATGGATCATACGAAGCTAAAAGTGAGAGATTACAAACTACAGGGGTTAAATGTGCCAACATGTTTAAGTTATACATCTGAGTGACCTTTTGACAAACCCGAAGCTTTGTAACGGTTAATTATGCTCACTAGAATGCACGATAAAAATTTCATAAAGTTTCGTAATCGTATGAGAAAGTTATGATCAAATTCGCGTACAAGGGGTTAAAGCGTTAACATTGAAAGTTAGGACTTTTCGGGTAACAATAAAGTTAACCGGGGACTTAACAAAATGGGTATATGTCTTGAAGCCCCTAAACATCAATTTGGAGGGCTCAAAGTGCAAGAAAATGATGTCTAAACAAAGTTTGAAGAGCCAAGGACCATAACACAAAAATCAAAAGTTAAAGATTTTGTCAGATGAGGCCTCGCGCCACGCGAAGCCCAGGGGAGGGGCCTTCGCGCCACGCGAGGGTCCTTCTGATCCAATTTTTTTGGTTTCTTTCCTGCCACAGCCCTTGCAATCGATTTATATCCGATTCTCCACATCTTTCTTGGCCCCTAGGCACCCCCTAAACACTTAGGGACATGTGTTGATGATTTATGGTCCATGTTAGACTTGTGTGTCAACATTTTGTGGTGATTAAACCACTATATAAAGGCCTCTAAGTTGCAAACATGCTTCACACATTCATTCTTGCAAATCTGATCATTTGTGGAGCACAAGAGCACCTTCCAAGCCTTCCTAGTCGACCATTAGTCACTTGTAAGTATGCTTAACCTTCTTTAATCGAGTTTAGCTTAGTTATTTAGCTAAAAGTCAAACCGTCGTAATTAACGGTTGAATTTAAGATTAATCACTAATGGCTCAGTGATTAGTCAAATTGAAAGTAGTTATAAGTTGGTAATTATGTGGGTAATAAACCCTTAAAAGGGTTCCCCCTGATTCCCACTCTAACTAGGTCAAATGTCGGGTCAAACTTACTATTAAAAAGTCAACAGAATGTGTAATTTCTAATTTATGCATAATTAGCAATGTAGAACACATACAACCTGTTTGATCATTAATATAACTTGGTAATTAGTGTAAGAACATGTCTAAACATGTTCAACCCGACAAATTACTGTTTAGACCCGGTTCGGAACCGAAAGTCGCAAAACTTTGACTTTTGCTTTGACTTCAGTTCTGACCCGTTTTGGTATGTTTTAGAAATACCTTAGAGCTTCATTTGGACCAGGTGACATGCTAGTATAACCCTCTGTGATTATACACCATGGTTCATTAGTTAACCAGTTAATACGCATGATTCCGTTAATTGCTCATATGTTGACCATTATGCCCTTTTCACCTTAAAATGTGATTTTTGAAAATGTAAAAGAGTAGAAACTTTAATTACTGATATATAAACTTGCACCCAAAGTTTGACATCAGTTTGAGGTGTAGTTTGAGAGTTATGCTTATTAACGTAAATTGAAAGCTTTATGTTAGTTAAACGGCGTAATTAGCGTATAGCCTAATTAAGCCTACTTTTTGATATCAAACTTAATACCCACTGATGTAATATATTATTTTGGGATTTTGGAAGATTTTTAATTAATTTTAGGCTGAGCATAACTCATAGTCGTAGGCTTAATCCGGTAATTGTCGGTTTTGCCCTTACGGGCCATAAAATGAGTTTTACATATCTAAACGACTCCAAACCTTTTGCTACTGATCATATATGATAAATAAATTATTTTAAACCTTCTGGAATAATAAAAATATCAGCTTTATGTATAGAACCCGGAAACGGCTTCTAATCGCCTAATTAAGCGTTTTTAACGCATAGTATGTACTAAAACTATTTTTAAACATACAAGGGTGATACCTACTGATATTTGAGGCAAATTATAATATTTTAACAGTAAGCAAAAGTTGTTTGACTCAGACTTCAGTTTTGAGCTTTACGGCTTATGTGAAATTACCAAAATGCCCCTACGGTTCATAGTTTGGTTATAATTGATAAATTTCACATATATACTTTACCCTACTGTTATAACTTAGTAAACTAAGTATTTTTTCTGATTATATCAGACCTGTAACTCAGGTAAATACTTAGACTCTGTTATAACCTTGAGAATGACCAAACTACCCCTACGGGGCATAGTTTGTGTTTAAATTCGTTTCGGGCATAATAAAAGACATCTTACTGATGTCACAACATATTTGGAGCATATTAACTTAGGAAACCTGTATATGGCTCTTATGAATACCCGTTACGCTTATTGCGTGTACGGTTCGGCTTATGTGACTAGATTACATAAATTAGCCGAAACGGGTCAAACCTTATCGGTTTTACCCCAAAATTCAGAATGTGCCTAGATTACCCATATAAGGCAAGTCTTCAATCTTGCCGGGTCTAAATCACATTCTAAAACGGTCTTCGCCCTATCGTGCGTTTGAACCGTATCTTTCTTCAAAACTAACCGGTCTAAGCTTAGGCTTAATTAAGGACCCGTTAGCATTCTAATTGGTTATTTATTCCATCATTCCAGACTAGAGCCTTCCGGTAAATTGTACCTACGATTACTTAAGTGAATACGGCTGAGTTATTATAATTCTTGATATTTAAGACAGGAGCTAGCTCAGGTAAATACTCTTAACTTATTTTCCCTGTTACGGGCTTGGGATACGGTAATATAAATACCGCATGGTCAGGTATGGGATTCAAAGACCAATAAGTCGGGAAATCCAAATAACCTGTTTTAATTCGTATTGCTTGACTGAAACATTGGGGGTTAATGCGACCGTGTCCTGGATATCCTTGACTCATTAATTGCAATGGCCACGACCTAAGCACGGGGTGTAGGCATACACCTGACAGATGCAATATGCTTATTAATTAATTATACCCAATAAGGGATTCCCAATAAGGGAATAGTGGTGTGTCGGTTAATCATGAACCGGCATAGAACCGGGCCCCGTATGTAGAGCAAGTTATGTAAAACTGATAACATGAGATATAGTTTGTTCCAAGTATAAAAGATTAATTTTGCCTCTGTGCATTTTAATCAAGTTATAAAAGATTAATTTTGCCTCTGTGCATTTTAATCAAAGTGTCAAAATAATTTGTGCCTGGTGCATCTAATTCAATTTTCATAAACTCTTTTCAAATGAGTCAGTTGAGTGTATTTACCAGTGAAAACTGACGTATTTTCAAAAGTCTAAGTGACAGGTACAAGTACGTAATAGGCTGGAAGCTGCTCAGGACGTTAATAAGGAATCTTGCAAGTTCTAGGCGTCTAAAGTCTGTTGAACAAATGTTTATATTTTAAGATCCGCATGTGGATCCTTTACTTTCCGTTGTAATACTGGATATTACTTTATATTCGGATTGTAATATATTTACCTTTTGCTTCCGCTGTGCATTTAAATATTGTGTTGTTTGACTATGATGATATCAACTACGTCACGATACTCCCCACCGGGCCCACCGGTCAAACGTGTAAATATCGGGGTGTGACAGGTTGGTATCAGAGCCAACATTGAGTGAATTAAACACTAGTCTTTGGTGTTTAATCTCAGTGACACAGTAGCACATTCCTTGACCTTTTGAGTCTAGACTTAACTTAGGAATATTCTCAATCCTAATCTGGAAATTCTGCTTCCAAATTTTTATTTGATACGTCGCCAAACGAAGTAGCCGTAATAGGAGTTCTCCACATCCGGAGCCTTGAAATGCTGAGCTTCGTACCGCGGCTAGAATGAAACGAGCATCCAAGGAGAAAGCATTCAGAAATAAAATGAAGAAGAAACTCCTTTTTGCTGAAGATCGTTTCCTTAATAGTCCTCAAAAGGACATGTTTATCTTTCAGTCCCTTCGAGGACAACATCATTCCTTTCAAGTCCCGCTTAGGGCAACTTTATACTTTATTTTTATATAGTGGAATGATTAAATTTAAACTTTCATTCTAAACATAAAATAAGAAATAAATGGAAAAATAACATTCCTTTTTATATGATCTACCATTATAATAAAATGATAAAATCTAAAAAGGACAAGACCTAGCCCATGTGTCATTTTAAGACAGGGCCAAGAAGGTAGTTCCACAATTAGATCCAGATCCTTGTTAACACCTCAAATTAGGATTGTTCTGCGTTAAATATTCAAGAAATCTTAAAGGTAAAACCTAGCCTAAATGTCAATGCAGACATGGCCAAGATGGTAAAACCTAGCCTAAATGTCATTACAGACATGGCCAAGACGGTAAAACCTATCCAAAGGATTTCAATCCCTATTAACATCTGTAAGTATGTTAACATTTTAGGTAAACTATGAATCGTTAAAGTCACACAAGTCATCTTTTAAAAAGGGGGTTAATCTAAATTCCCTTATTTGAAATAATCATCCATTAGTGATGAAGTGCCTACGGGCTATAACGTATTGTCCATCTGAGACACTGACATTGTGATCTTTATGATTCCTTGTCTAAGGTGGTGAGCTATGCTCAAGCCTAATAGTCTATATGATCAATGCGATCATGACTAATATCATGTAACATCCTAGTGATGTTTTGCCTACGGGCTATATTATATTGTCCATTCGTGACAAAGACAGGTGTGATCTTTTATGATTCTTTGTCAAAGGTGGTGAGCTATGCTCAAGCCTCATAAATCTATATGATCAGTGCGATCATGACTAATATCATCAATATGATGATCATTCTATTAACATCCTTAATGATGAAGTGTCTACGGGCTATACGTTATTATATTGTCAATACGACAATGACAGTTGTAACCATTATGGTTCCCTGTCTAAGGTGGTGGGCTATGCCCAAGCCTCATAGTCAATATGATCAATACTATCATGACTACTATCATCAGTGCGATGATTATTATTTTTCTTAAAACATTGTTTTGTAATGTCAATTGATATGCCTACGGGCCATACTTATTGTCCTAAGGGACAGAAGACAGTTGATGTCTTTGACCCCCTGTCAAGAAAAGGTAATGAACTTTGGATTCAAACCTTACCGCCTCGATTCTCTGAAATCATGGCTTATATCATCCTATAAGATGATCATATTATAAACATCCCTTAGAAGGGAAGTGCCTACGGGCTATAGTTAAATGTCCTCTGAGACTAAATACAGTGGTAGCCTACAACTCCCTGCCAAGAAAAGGTAATGAACTTTGATTCAAACCTCAATGCTTTGATTCTCTGAAATCATAGCTTAAAATTCATAAATGTCCATGTAACTAGGCCTTTCATGCCATTGGTAAAACTGTTATTGTTTTTATAATTAGGATAAATTATAATATAAAATCCTAAAATAAATATGATTCATAAATTAACCAAATATGGTCTCTGTTCACCATGGTTAATGAATTACCCTAAGGGGCAATTCCATATTAAACTCCCAAATAAACTATTTTCCTTGTTTTCTGCAACAGTTCAATTAAAATGGCTAACTCTGACGAAATTAATAGCCATCCAGTGGAGAATATTGATAACGCCCGGATTAATTTAACGGGTGCTGAATTGAAAGCGTTGGTAGACGACGCTGTTACAAGGGCCTTAGGGCGACAGTATGAAGAGTATAGTGGGACTCGTAGTAGGACCCTATCAACACCACATACAAAGCCACCCCCCAAGAAGGATGAACCCAAGAAGGAAGATGACGAGCGTCACTCTTCTAATCATCACAGTGATCCGTCGCAACAAATCATACTGAATCAAAGACCCCGTGATGAGGGTTGCTCCTACAAGTACTTTGTTTCATGTAAACCCCGGGATTTCACTGGGGAGGAAGGAGCTGTAGATTGTATGACGTGGTTAGATGAGATGGATACAGTTGTGGATATCAGCGGATGCGCTGAGAGGGATGTGGTCAAGTTCGTGTCGCAATCATTTAAGGGTGAGGCCCTAGCCTGGTGGAGATCGTTGATTCAAGCCACTGGGAAGATCCCTTTGTACAACATGACTTGGGATTAGTTCGTTGCTCTTATCAAAGAAAATTACTGTCCTCAACATGAAGTTAAGAAGATTGAGACTGAATTCTTGACATTAGTCATGGAGAACTTAGATTGTCAAGCATACCTCACAAGTTTCAATACCAAGTCTCGATTGGTTCCTTATTTGATCACACCAGAACCAAAGCGAATAGCTCGCTTTATTGGGGGTCTAGCCCCAGAAATAAAGGCTAGTGTGAAAGCATCGAGACCTACTACATTCAGGTCGGCGGCAGATCTGTCGCTATCTCTCACACTCGATGTGGTCAGAAACAAGGCTGCTAAAGCCTCTGAAGATGGGAAGCGTAAAAGGGAGGGGGATGACTCCCAGAATCCTAAGAAGAGCCAATCCGAGTTCAACAATAACCAACAGGATTCCAACAGGAAGCCTACATGCAAAACCTGCAAAAGAAGACACTGGGGACAGTGTCGATCAAACCAAGAGATAAAGCAATGTGATATCTGTAAGAGAACTGGCCACCAGTCCCACGAATGTAGGGACATAAAGAATGCAACCTGTTTCAGCTGTGGTGAAAAGGGCCACATCAGTACTAATTGCCCTGAGGCTGCCAAGGAAGGAGCAGCTAAGTTTGGGATGGATAAGAAAGGAAACGCCTAAACTACCGGTTGAATACCAGAGACAGTGCATATCAATAATAGCATTAGGTACGTCCTTACCTTTTCTACATCAATTTTATCTGCTAAGTATTTTACGTTAATGCAAGGGATAATAAACCTTTAGTAAACCATAAGCTTAGCATACTTTTGATTACATTCATAAGAACTCCAGATATTAAAAATAAGGTATAAATTACCAATGGAATCTTTAATGACTCTCTCTCACCCTCGAAGATAATCCTTTCATAAGAATCTGGAGTGCTCTTCCCCAAAAAGAGTACGACAATATATATTACTTTATTTTATTATTTTCTCATTATTTTTATCGCATGCGAATGCCGAACTATGTTGGATAAGAGTACCATATGAGGATTGGCGTATCCTAGTGTGTCCCATAGATTGCTTCCATGCCTGATCAGTATGGAGGTTTAATGCATGGAACCCCTGAGATATCCCAATGGACATATTGTACTAAAGTCGACTAGTAGTATTCAAAGAAGATATCCAATATAAAATGTCCTTATAAGTATCTCTACTTAGGGCATCCTTGCATTTGTAAAGAGAATGTGTCATTTATCTGACTCCGACATCGATAGATGAACCAAAGCCTGGGAATACAGACATCTCTAACACCTCTGTGTGTCATAATTATCTTCTTTATAAGAATTACCATGTGTACCTTCTGAGAGACAAGTGGATGTTAGGATGAACATCCCACTTAGGGCTACAATTATTGTAAAAGCCTTATATCTGTTAGTATCAACGGAATAGGAAGAATTAAAGGCCAAATCGATAAGCTTTTAGAGAAGATTTCATAAAGCCAAAATTCAAAGTCCTAAGAACTCCGATTTAGATAAATAAGAAAGACGGGTCATCTTGCTTATGCATTGATTACCGCAACCCTATTTAGGCAACAATTAAGAATCGCTATTACCTGCCCAAGACCGTCGATTGGTTCGACTAGCTATAAGGTTTAGCCATTCTTTGAGATTAGTTAAGCAGTGGTTGGGATGACCATCTCACCATAAAATAGGTTTTCTATAGCAATTATTATATAAGTATCAAGGCTACTCCTTGGGAGACCTTGTATATATGAAATGTTAAACACCTATTGTTAGGACAATAGATTGGTAAGTCCAATTGTCAGAATCTGAAAGTTGCATTGGAAACAACAAATAAGATCACGCAAAGTCATAATCATTTGTAAGATGCCAATATTCGGCAGAAAATGAAGAACTAATGAAAATAGCAAATCGCCTAAATTCTAGTTAAGGAATAAGGTTCAACAATAGATATCACCCAGGAAGGGTGTGCTAAATTTGTTAAATTATCAGGCTAGTTAAGCTCCGAGTATATAGAATTATTCGAAGGAAATCGAATGTATCAAGATCAAATAGCTTACGAGCTAAGACCTAATTAAGGGGCATGGTGGAACGCGCAATGTGACCTACACTAATGATTTAGTGACGTATCACCAATAAGTGGAAAAGCGCTATCACATAATGATATGCCGAACTATGATAGTATTAGCAACCTGTATCGATTAAGGATCGACAGGATTAGAAGCTCCAAAAAGATACATGTACCTATTATAAAGGTCAATTGGAGTGCCTTAGAGGCTCAAAGGTACTGGGGAAGATTTAGCCCAATATAAGGTAGAAAATACTTCCCTTACTTTAACAAATCTCTTGGTCGAGATTTCTTTTAAGGGGGTGAGGATGTAACACCTCGAAAATTCACGTCCTATAATGTGTTGACACGTGTCATATGTTTGAACGTGTGAAAGAATGTTACGAAAGGACTAAAGTTGACAAACATGAAAAGTATATGAAAATATGAGTTCTAAATGTCAACAGTGAATAAATATACTGTACATTAACCCTACATGATGCTCATATCACCAAACGAATAAATCAAGGATCATACGAAGCTAAAAGTGAGAGATTACAAACTACAGGGGTTAAATGTGTCAACATGTTTAAGTTATACCTCTGAGTGACCTTTTGACAAACCTGAAGCTTTGTAACGGTTAATTATGCTCACTAGAATGCACGATAAAAATTTCATAAAGTTTCGTAATCGTATGAGAAAGTTATGATCAAATTCGCGTACAAGGGGTTAAAGCGTTAACATTGAAAGTTAGGACTTTTCGGGTAACAATAAAGTTAACCGGGGACTTAACAAAATGGGTATATGTCTTGAAGCCCCTAAACATCAATTTGGAGGGCTCAAAGTGTAAGAAAATGATGTCTAAACAAAGTTTGAAGAGCCAAGGACCATGTTGATAGAAACTTTGGTATCTCCTGTCACCTTGCCCTTTACTCTCTTCTTTTGCAATACTGTGAGCTTGGTTGGCTTTTAACTTCAAGTATGTATCCATATTTTGTGGTGTTCTCAAGCCATACAAAGATGGGAAGGTTCTTTGGGATGGATCCTCTATTTTGTTGAACTGTTCCATTTCAGAATGAACTGCAATCAGATCAAGATGATATTGAGTTTCTAAGGGAATGTTTCGTGGGATGTAGCCAGTGGGTGGATGTTTGACATGATTGGTTTTTGGTGACGAGGATGTAATGAATGATGAGGCAGGAACAAATGATAAAGGAATTGGTGCTGGTATTTCTTTTTCATCATCAAGCACCACAAACTTCCTTTTTCTAGCATAAGCAAACTTTGGAGGAGGGGGAGTTTTAGATGGAGATGGTGGTTTGGGTGAAAAGGTTGATTGTGAGGGGAATCTTTTAGGTGTTGGTGGTTTTGTTGATGGTGGAGGATCAAATTGAATGGAGGTGGCAGCGGTTTGGCTAACAACTGTCTAAACATGTTCAACCCAACAAATTACTGTTTAGACCCGGTTCGGAACCGAAAGTCGCAAAACTTTGACTTTTGCTTTGACTTCAGTTCTGACCCGTTTTGGTATGTTTTAGAAATACCTTAGAGCTTCATTTGGACCAGGTGACATGCTAGTATAACCCTCTGTGATTATACACCATGGTTCATTAGTTAACCAGTTAATACGCATGATTCCGTTAATTGCTCATATGTTGACCATTATGCCCTTTTCACCTTAAAATGTGATTTTTGAACATGTAAAAGAGTAGAAAATTTAATTACTGATATATAAACTTGCACCCAAAGTTTGACATCAGTTTGAGGTGTAGTTTGAGAGTTATGCTCATTAACGTAAATTGAAAGCTTTATGTTAGTTAAACGGTGTAATTAGCGTATAGCCTAATTAAGCCTACTTTTTGATATCAAACTTAATACCCACTGATGTAATATATTATTTTGGGATTTTGGAAGATTTTTAATTAATTTTAGGCTGAGCATAACTCATAGTCGTAGGCTTAATCCGGTAATTGTCGGTTTTGCCCTTACGGGCCATAAAATGAGTTTTACATATCTAAACGACTCCAAACCTTTTGCTACTGATCACATATGATAAATAAAGTATTTTAAACCTTCTGGAATAATAAAAATATCAGCTTTATGTATAGAACCCGGAAACGGCTTCTAATCGCCTAATTAAGCGTTTTTAACGCATAGTATGTACTAAAACTATTTTTAAACATACAAGGGTGATACCTACTGATATTTGAGGCAAATTATAATATTTTAACAGTAAGCAAAAGTTTTTTAACTCAGACTTCAGTTTTGAGCTTTACGGCTTATGTGAAATTACCAAAATGCCCCTACGGTGCATAGTTTGGTTATAATTGATAAATTTCACATATATACTTTACCCTACTGTTATAAATTAGTAAACTAAGTATTTTTGCTGATTATATCAGACCTGTAACTCAGGTAAATACTTAGACTCTGTTATAACCTTGAGAATGACCAAACTACCCCTACGGGGCATAGTTTGTGTTTAAATTCGTTTCGGGCATAATAAAAGACATCTTACTGATTTCACAACATATTTGGAGCATATTAACTTAGGAAACCTGTATATGGCTCTTATGAATACCCGTTACGCTTATTGCGCGTACGGTTCGGCTTATGTGACTAGATTACATAAATTAGCTGAAACGGGTCAAACCTTATCGGTTTTACCCCAAAATTCAGAATGTGCCTAGATTACCCATATAAGGAAAGTCTTAAATCTTGCCGGGTCTAAATCACATTCTAAAACGGTCTTCTCCCTATCGTGCGTTTGAACCGTATCTTTCTTCAAAACTAACCGGTCTAAGCTTAGGCTTAATTAAAGACCCGTTAGCATTCTAATTGGTTATTTATTCCATCATTCCAGACTAGAGCCTTCCGGTAAATTGTACCTACGATTACTTAAGTGAATACAGCTGAGTTATTATAATTCTTGATATTTAAGACAGGAGCTAGCTCAGGTAAATACTCTTAACTTATTTTCCCTGTTACGGGCTTGGGATACGGTAATATAAATACCGCATGGTCAGGTATGGGATTCAAAGACCAATAAGTAGGGAAATCCAAATAACCTGTTTTAATTCGTATTGCTTGACTGAAACATTGGGGGTTAATGCGACCGTGTCCTGGATATCCTTGACTCATTAATTGCAATGGCCACGACCTAAGCACGGGGTGTAGGCATACACCTGACAGATGCAATATGCTTATTAATTAATTATACCCAATAAGGGATTCCCAATAAGGGAATAGTAGTGTGTCGGTTAATCATGAACCGGCATAGAACCGGGCCCCGTATGTAGAGCAAGTTATGTAAAACTGATAACATGAGATATAGTTTGTTCCAAGTATAAAAGATTAATTTTGCCTCTGTGCATTTTAATCAAGTTATAAAAGATTAATTTTGCCTCTGTGCATTTTAATCAAAGTGTCAAAATAATTTGTGCCTGGTGCATCTAATTCAATTTTCATAAACTCTTTTCAAATGAGTCAGTTGAGTGTATTTACCAGTGAAAACTGACGTATTTTCAAAAGTCTAAGTGACAGGTACAAGTACGTAATAGGCTGGAAGCTGCTCAGGACGTTAATAAGGAATCTTGCAAGTTCTAGGCGTCTAAAGTCTGTTGAACAAATGTTTATATTTTAAGATCCGCATGTGGATCCTTTACTTTCCGTTGTAATACTGGATATTACTTTATATTCGGATTGTAATATATTTACCTTTTGCTTCTGCTGTGCATTTAAATATTGTGTTGTTTGACTATGATGATATCAACTACTGATGGAGAGTGTGAAACCCGGGTGTTAACGTGCGTATTTTATGAGAAATATTGTCGTTTAAGTGATAATGCGCTTTGAATATATTAAATACGAGTATTTATGGTTTTACAGGTAAAACGCGTAATATGGCGCAGTTAGAGTAATTAGTGGTGATACGGAACAAGAAAGGATGATGTCTAAGAGGAAACATCATGTTGAGAACATCATAACTCACATGGGATTTTGATATTTATTACTTATCTTCATTCAATATAATATCATCACATCAAATTTGGAGTGGAGAAAAGAAGGTGCACGTGATGTTTTATGTGAGTGGAATATAAGGTTTGAGACCTAATTATTGAGGGGGACTGCATGATAGTCACAAAAGTTTAGCAGCCATAATAGAATTTTGTGACTTCATGTCACGATTTATTGGCAGCCATTTACATTATTTTTGGGCTCCCACTTTGTGGGCTTCATCATACACGATTTGGCAGCAGCTATTTTATCACCTTTTGGAGTTGGAAAATCATGATGATACATCATCAATATCACATTCTATCATCATCATCATCGATCTGGGCAGCAACAATACATTATTTTAGTGGGCCTCCATTACGTGAACAATTGGGTAGCCATAATACAACTTTGGGCCTTTACCATTCACGAAATATTTGCAGAAGGCATTATCATCATCATTCATTAATATATCGTATACCATCACTATTTTTGGGGGGATCAATTATTGGCAGCAAGATCCACGAAAGATTGGAGCGCATTATCATCTATTAGTGGGCTTCTACAACAATTTGGGACTTCTTTCAATTCCATTGATCACTATTGGGTGGGCTGTTGATTCACGAAAGAGAGGCAGCCAAGATTTATTTTGTTTTGGGGGTGGCTCTCAAACTCTCGAACAACATCTTCACCATTAATCATCCGTACATCCATCACCAACTACCGAAGTCATCATGCCTTCAATCTCTTACCAAGCTTTTGATCGGACAAGCATCATGAGCGGCTAAATCATACGTGGCTTCCTCCAGACAGATGGTTCAGTTAGGTTTTATTTAATTTCAGTTTTATTCATGTTTGGAATTACTTTTGGATTGACAAACCTTTATAAGTAATTTGATGTGTTGATTTTGTTTGAACTATTTGCTTGTGTTTTTGAGTCCTTACTTTACAATTTGTTCGGTTGATGACAAAACCTTGTAGCGGATTGGGTGACATAGAGTAGGTTGATTCACGCTAGTGAATAGGGTTAATTGACTTATAAGAGATCTGATGACAAAGACCCGTTTTCAGTAACCAATCAAACTAATCAACTTTCCCACGCTATGTCTATGTGGTGTCAATTATTGAATTAAACTGAGATTTTGTAAACCTAGAACCTGAAGTTTGGAGGAGGTTACCTTTACCACTATTGTTTTCTATATCACGTTAGTTTAGACTTTATTTTCTAAAAAACAACCAAACCAATCAATTAATTATTTTATTTAGTTAATTTAGATAGAAAACCAATTCTGACCACATACTCCTCGTGGACCGACACCCTACTTACCCTAACTAGTTAAGGTATTTAGGAACTTTTTATAAATATTTTTTTGACCGACCAAACGACATCGATCAAAATGAATGGCGCCGTTGCCGGGGAGCTAGTGCGCTTAGTATTTCATTGCTTGTTCGATTTTAGTTTAGTTTTTCTTTCTTGTATTTTTGTGATTTTACTTTGGGTGGTCGAGCTTGTTTGTGCAGGTACATGTTTTGCAGGTACCATCTTTCAATATGAATTGGGTAGATGATGATCCATGTGAGTGTTGCGGAAGCGGAGAGCACTATTTAGAGGATTGCTCTGTTTTCTACGAAAAAGTTCAAGCCAACAAGGAACGGGAAGACTACCTCAGCGGATTGTTTGATTATAGGAGGGCGGATTATGAAGATTTCAATGGTCCATCCTCACCTTATCCATACACTAGACCACCTCCACCACCGGAGCAAGAAAAGTCATGCCCTTGTTGTGGAAAAGTTCATATACATGAAGATTGTCCAGTGTTTTGGAAAGATCCAGTGTTTTGGAAAGGAAAAATAAAGTCCGGTTACAAGGCACCACCACATTATCAAGACTATTACTATGAACCCAAATCACCATATTTCTCAAGTTACCGGGAGGAGGAGTATGATGATTATTATAATGAATACCCTCAACCGGTATACGAGAAACCACAAGATTCGATGCATTCCAAGCTTGATGCTCTCATGAACATGGTGAAAGAATATCACCAGGATATCAAAGATATGAAGAAAGCGAATGAATTGAGAGATAAAGCCCATGAAGCATTGGTGGTGCAAGTGGGTAAATTAGCGGATGAATTAGCCCAACTTAAACGAGACCAAGAGGTTTGGGCCAATGGTACAATAGTAGATGGTGATGTGGTGGAAGAGGTTATCGATCTTCCCGAGCAAGAAAATGAATGTTTGAACCGAGCGGAAGACATCACACCGCGAGACGAGTCGGATCCGAAAGATACCCACGTTCATATCCATCCTTCTCCCATACTTATCACTCCAACCAACAAAGTTGGGGATGCGGGTTCGGGTATAAGGATTCGAAGGGTGGCGTTGCAAGACATAGGCCAGTTTAGTAAGAAGCGACCCCAAAGTTGTACAATATGCATGCCGAGCATAATAAAAAGAGTATGGCTTCGGCATGCTAACTACCGAGCGTATGTTGGAAACTCGGTAGGCAAATGTGCACTTCGACCATCATGAGAGGCAAATCAGGTATAATTGTTGTAGAGTTTGTACTATTATTCGTTTTATTTTTTTTTATTTTTTTTTCTTTTCTTAGTTAAATGAACTTTGTGGGTGTGTTCCCTATATAACCCTCACGAGACCTCTCGTCCTCCCGAGCTATCGGGGGGTTTAAAAGGGCTTGTTGCATAAGCTAAATGCAACCGTGATTCCTACGAAAGTGAGTTAGGTTTGTTGTTTTTGTAAATTATTTTCCACATAAATCAAAGTGAAATAACGTATAGCTTGGTAATATTTTCATAAAAGTGGTAGAACTAGGTAACTAACAAATTTTGATGGTTGTGAGAAGCATGCTTCTACACAAAGGTTAAGATTTGTAGGTACATTATGTTCGTGGGACAACCGCTTTCTTGAAGAGAAAAAGAGCACACGAGGAATGAGCTAAAAAAAAAAATCAGGTGCATATGTTTCTTTTTACTTGTGATTTTTAGTTAGCAAATAAGTGGATTGTAGAGTGTATATTATTCTTCCGGGGTGAAATTTTGGGGAAGTTAGTCGTGTCACATCCCTTGTGCGTTTAATACTCTAGTTCTTACACATTGAGGACAATATGTACCTCAAGTGTGGGGATGTGGGAGTAGTAAGAATTTTCGATTTTGACCCGTTCATTTAAATACTACACATTGAGGACAATGTTTACCTCAAGTGTGGGGATGGGGGAAAATTTCAAAATTTTTTCTAAAATATCTTGTTTTGAAAGCGATCTTAAAAGCACAAGTAACTAAGTTAACGAGGGATGTCACAACCCATTTGGTCTTTTGTCATGGTCAAGTTCAAATTAATAGCATGACATGTATTTAGCGGGTGGTTATTTGGGAATAATCCGCCCAAGAAACTAGTCTTTTATGCATGTCACATACCATACCCTTTTAGATATGTGAGGTTTTGAGCCACTTTTACATCATAGGATTACATATTCATGTTTCTTTGTTTGAGTGGACCATTAGTCATGTATTGTAGAACTTGCGACTTTTGATACGTTTGAGACCATAGACCGAATACAAGCACGAGAATGATTAAGGCATTAGGTGAACCTTTTTCTTTAAAACCATTTGTATATCCTTACCCAAAAATTATCCCCTAGTAGCCCACTTTGAGCCTAATCCTTTCGTTTGTCAACCCCTTTAGCCCATAACCTTAAACCTTTTCTTTTAAACCCGTGTGATGAAAATTCGATTGTAGGTCTATTTGTTTGTATAGTTGTGCTTTACATTTTGCGAAAAAAAAAAAGAAAAAAAAATCAAAAATAAAAATAAAATCAGAAAAGTTGTGAAAAAAAAGAGAGAAAAAAACGTTGAGAAAAACACAAAAAGATGTGTTAGTAGTTGTTGAATAAAAGGCGAAAGTTGTTGCCTCCTACTTGATGTTTATATTTAGTTTTGTTTAGTTTAGTGGTTTGTAATAAAAACCGAATTTTCATCACCTTAGCCACTTTAAAAATCCTATTCCATACTCTTAACCTAGCCCCGTTACAACCCTCCAAAGACCTTATGACTTGTTCTTAGTATTCGTGTTCGGTGGTGGAGAACGATTGAGTTGCAAGCCTATGCGGGTACGTGTTCTAATCGGTTTGAGTGATTATTTGAAAAGCGTTAATGCATCAACTATTAGCCAATTTTAAACCGAGTGGAGAGAACATTGTGAGGGATGTGCATGATTTGTTGGTTTCAAGGGCGGGTTAATCTTGGATAACCATTTTATATGTGATTATTTACTTTTCCGTTAAATATTTCGTAAATTGTAAAAAAAATTGAACCGGGTATGACATTAGACCTTAACCTTTGTCTCGGGAATGGGAAGTGTGTTTCTCGTTCGACCCACGTGAAAGTGAAAGACATATTTGCTTGAGGGCAAGCAAACGACAAGTGTGGGGATGTGATGTAGAGTGTGAAACATGGGTGTTTAAGGGTTGATTTTGCGTGGTTTAGATTGTTTTACGTGATTATATGCGTGGAATATGTTTATTGCGAGTGTTTGTGCTTTTGTAGGTAAAACGCGTAATTTGATGAAGTTACAGAGTTTAAAAAGAAACAGGGACTTGCATATGGGACTTACGGAATGCAATTGTGACTTACGGTTTCGAGTGGAGCGCACATGTTGATTTTTAGTGGAGGGTTTTTTTATTAAAGGGTTTCAAAACCCTACTTAGTGGACTTCATGATATTCACGAAGGATAGCAGCCAATAAGGAAATTTTGGGGACTTATTGATCCACGAATTTGGCAGCCACATATCATTATTATCGATTTTTTTATTGGCAGCCAAAAACAACTTCTTGAAGCACAAATTATTGGAGCAATTTACAACACTTTTTGGGCTGCCATTATCACACTTCATTCAATCGATATTGGTAGCAATACAATATAATTTTGGGCTCTAAATTCAGCCCAACAACACTTCTTCTCACGAACGAATTGGCAGCAACCATTATTTTCTTTGGGCTTTGATAACCACTCGAGATCATTAGAAAACGAGGGGATCATCATATTGATGAGGGGAGCCGTATAGCATCTTTTGAGGGGGCTCTAATCACTGATCGACATCATCCTCAGAGACACCACTCAACCGAACCAATCATGTCTTCATCACTATTTCAAGCTTGTGATCGCGCATCTCCAACCATGAGCGGCTAGTCTCTTCGATTTCACCCCGGTGTAGGTAGTTGTATTTTCTAGGGTTTATGCATTTGTTATTTGATTCGACTTTGTGACAACTTGTATTGATTTTTGAAACCATTGACAATAGTTTACATTTGTTTCGTATTCGTAAATTGTCGAACGATGTTAAAAGTTATGACTTTGCGAAATGGTTATGTGTAGTTATGCGTTGTCGTGGTTAGGGTTTAGTTGTGTTGATTACAAAGTGCATTCTTGTCCGTTCTTCGGGACGTTGATAGTTATTGGCACCTAAGTCACGGTACACTAAATCCGCTAATCGTATGCAATTGAGTTGAATTAAAACATGTAGGAACCCTAGGACTTACAATTACCGAAACCGGGTGTGATCCGTATTCTTAATTCTTGTTTTCAATTAAGTAGTTTAGTTTACAAGTTTAGTTAATAAATCATTGTTTTCAATAACATCAATTTGTCGGTTCATTCCGATTTATTTTAAAAACCAAACAAATAAATAAAAATAGCAATCTTCATAATCATCTTGTACATTATTTGTAAATAGTCTAACTAATCGAACGGGTCATGCAATACTGACCACCTGCTCTTCGTGGATTCGATACCCGACTTACCCTAGCTACCTAGGTTTAATTGGGTTTTTGACTGATCGGGACGACACGGTCACGTTAACTACGTCACGATACTCCCCACCGGGCCCACCGATCAAACGTGTAAATATCGGGGTGTGACACAGATTTTCCAGCAGATTTCGCAGAAGTGTCTTTGGCAGGCTCTGGCTTTTGTTTTGGTTGAACTTTTGGTTTCACTTTGGGGTCATTATCAAGTTTCTTTAGAGAATATTTCTCCCCCTTTTTGGCATCATCTTGTCATATTTTTCAAAGATAGGTGCAGGGAGGTGCCAGTTAACTTTGCAAGGGCCTCTTTGATGCCCCTGATATCTGCCTGAGTGTCTTTGTATCTTCCTTCAACCATAACTCTGATCAGTTCCATGTGTGAGTTATGTTGAAGTTCAGCCAATTCCCTTTGAGCTGCTAAGATGGGTTGCACAGAATTCCAAAGATCCTGGGATAATTGCTGATGAGTAGGCTGACTTTTGGAAGCATCCACCAGCTGCTTCATTAGATCTTTCATTTCACCAATAGTTGTTTCAATTGTGGATATCCACTCCATCAAATCCTTGTATTTTAATTCATCACCTAACTTCATAGGATCACCTGAATTCCCATAAGAGGTGGTTGTATCTATTTTTGTGATAGGAGTAGACTCCCAATCATCATCAGCAGATGCCCTTTTTTCTTGGTTCTGGGGACTTTCCTTTGCGTCAGTGGTTACCTTGGTAGACACAACAGTGGTTGCCTTCAAGGGAGTCTTACTAATGAAACTACTGTCCAAATGTAGATAAGTGGATCCAACATTTGTAGTAGCTGCTCCACTTGAACTACCAACAAGAATTTCAGGAAATTCAAGTGGTGTAACCTCCTCAACTGTTTGTTGGTTAGCTAATTGAACAGGTTCAGACACAACTATTGTTGAAGTTATACTCTCAGTAATGTGTTGGTGAGAGGGGCTGCTTATTGTCTGATTGTCAATAGCCTCAAACAGAGGTATAAATGCTAGTAGAATAGGAGATGTGGGGATTGGTGTAGAAAGAAACATTGCACTGGGAGAAGGGCTTTTAAACATACTTTCAAGTGAAGGTAATGTTTCATATTGTGGTGTCCATGTGCTTACAACATGTTCCTTTTGTGAGGAATCATGAGGAGTTAGGTTTTCAGGTTGAGATCTTTCCACTAGTTGTGAGGAAGTAGCAACAGTGGTTTCTAGTGACATTGGTGTTGTCATAGGGTTAACCTCTGGGATCTCATCTTCAGAGGACCCTTATTTGTGGGTTTGGTGGGCTTTTTGGTTTTTTTTGTTGGTTTTTTTGGGTTTGGTGGGGGTTTCACAGTAGTGGTTGTGGTGTTGTGATCACCATGAGTTGTGGGCTCAGCAATAGAAGTTTGAGGAGCAGATGTGGACTCATCTAAAATTTGCTTAGACTTCTTTGCTTTTATTTTAGAAACATTTGACTCTTTGGTCGTTAGGCGAGTAAAAGTTTCAGATGAAAGACTGTTCATTTTGAAAGGTGTTCCTTGCTCAAAAGGTTTTTGTGGAAATTTCTTTTGCAAATAATAGCTCAAAAATCTTAGGAACAAGAGAAAAGCAGCATTCTTCCCATTTTTAATGTTTTTCAAATTATTAACCATATCTTTAAACAATGGTTGGGAGTAGTTAAAATCTGTTTTTGTCATGATGGCATACCCCAAGTACTGTATTTTCAAAGGAATTTCATTAAAAGCAGTGGTTTTGTTTGACAGACAAGTTAATAGGGTATGGAACAGGAACTTCATTGGTGGTGGAAATTTTGGTTTAAACATTGTAGCTTTAGTCAACTGTCCATCATAACCCCTTTCAATCAAGTCTATTTGAAATTCATTCATCTGGAATTTTTCTGAGATGGTGGTGGGGGTTATAGCAACCAAGACACCTCCTACTTTTGAAGTGATACCAAATGCCTCATTGCCCTATTCTTGAATTTCGGCATTTGCCCAGAAATCACGTAGGGTGTCTTGGTATATTGGTGCATCGGCGGTGAGGAGTGTTTTGTATTTGGAGGATGACAATATGTTAATTATTGAGTGAAATTCAGTATTTTTGTCGGTTTTCTCAAAGGTACAGAGGTAATTATGAGGATGTTTGATGATTAGAGCCATGGTCGGAAGTAGAAATTACGAATGGTTGAAGTAGAAGTGAAGAAGAAGAAGATGAAAACTGTTTTGGAGAATTTTGAATTCGATACGGCGAGTAAAGCTCTATTTGGGATTTAATCAGGGTTTTACAAAAAGGAAAAAATGAATGCTGACGTGGTTCAAAGATCGGACGGTTAACATCTGCCCACGTGGCAACTTCTGATGAAAAAGTGGATGAAAGTTGTTTGGAAACCACTGTTGGGCAACAATAGTGGTTGGGAACAGTGTATGAAATAACTGTGGCTGATTTTTGTCTATCAGTGGATAGACATCTGAGGTTGAAACCATCAGTGTTTGGTCAATAGTGGTCAACAAAGGAAATGAGAAACAGAGGTGGTCTTTCTACACTTGGTGAATTTTCAACCATCAAAGGTTTAAAACAACAGTGGATATGGACAGACTTTTAAGGATTCATGAAAAATTTCATTTTTAACTATTTTTAAGATGAATTTTTGATTTTCTAAAAACATTTTAATGCTTTTTATTCAAGGGTAAGAAGTTTTTGCCTTCTAATCCAAGTTAAGCATGCCAATTCTTGAGATTAAACTTTCAAAGGTAGATGTGTCTAAAGCTTTTATTAGCACATCTGCCAGGTGATCTTTTGTTGGAACATGATGTAGAGAAATTAAACCTTTTTCATAGCAATTCCTCACAAAGTGATGTCTGATATCAATGTGTTTGGTGGTTGAATGGGATACTGGATTTTTGATGATATTTTCAGCTGCTTGACTGTCCAACATGAGAGGAGTCTTTATAGCAGTTATACCAAAATCCAATAACTGGTTTTGAAACCACAACAGTTGGGCTGTACAGTTTGCAGCAACAATATATTCTGCTTCAGTAGTGGATGTGGAAGCAGCTGCTTGCTTTTTTCTTTGCCAAGACACTAAGCAATTGCCTAAGAATTGACACCCTCCTGATGTAGACTTCCTGGTAGTGTTGCATCCAGCAAAATCACTGTCTGAATAACCTGAAAGCTTGACATTCCCATTAGCAGGATACCAGATACCAAGTGGGAGCACCTTTTATGTATTTGAATATTCTTTTCACAGCAATGAGATTAGACTTCCTAGGTGCTAACTGGGATCTGGCACAGACACATGTTGCAAACATGATGTCTGGCCTTGATGCAGTTAGGTACAATAAAGACACAATCATGCTTTTGTACAGTGTTTGATCAACCAAGTTATCTTTTTCATCAGATATGACTAGCTTTGTGGTTGCCATGGGTGTACTACATGGTTTACAATCATTCATGTCAAATCTGTTTAAAAGATCTTTTACATATTTGTTTTGATGAATGACAGTACCATTTTGCAATTGTTAACTTGGATACCGAGAAAGCATTGGAGTCTCCCATGGCACTTATTTCAAACTCTGCTGTCATGAGTTGTCTAAACTCTTCACACATGGAATTACATGTGCTTTCAAAAATGATGTCATCAACATAAATTTGGACGATCATCAAATCTTTTCCTCTCCATTTTAAAAATAGTGTTTTATCAATTTTACCTCTTGTAAAGCCTATGGAGATAAGAAAAGTGGAAAGAGTTTCATACCAGGCCCTTGGTGCTTGTTTCAAGCCATACAAAGCTTTGTTGAGCTTGTAGACATGATCAGGATAAAAAGGATCTTCAAAACCAGGAGGTTGGCAGATATATACCTCTTCCTGAATTTTGCCATAGAGGAAGGCACACTTAATATCTATTTGATACACCATGATGTTGTGGTTGACAACAAAGGCTAAGAACAGTCTAATGGCTTCAAGTCTTGCTACAGGAGAAAATGTCTCATCATAATCAGCCTTCTTCTTGTCTATAACCTTGAACCACAACCCTGGATTTGTTTTTGACAACAATGCCCCTTTCATCAGTTTTGTTCTTGAAGACCCACTTTGTGCTAATTGGACTAACTTCCTCTAGCAGCGGTACAAGTTCCCATACTTGTTGTATTTTGAACTGTTTGAGCTCTTCTTGCATGGCTTCTACCCAACTATTGTCTTTCAGTGCCTCTTGGTACTTAACTGGTTGATGAAGTGATAGAAAACCTGCAAAACGACAAATGTTTTGGGATTGACTTCTTGTGAGAACCCCTTCATTGATGTTGCCAATAACTTGATTAGGTGGATGAGATTTAAGGAAGAATAGATCTGCTTTGTCTGGAACAATGGCATTGGGAGGTGAAGGCTACAGATGTGAATCATCTGAGCTAACATCTGTTGGTGATTTTGAAGAACCAACATCTGTTTGAAATGGAGGTGGAGGAATGGGAAGAATGGGTATGACACAATGTTGATTTTTATCCACTGTTGATGAATTTTTATCAATAGAGGTTGTATATGATGAAGTGGCAGAGTTTTGATCAACAATTGTTCATTTAGCAGTGGCAGAGTTTTGACAGCTGTTTTGAATATCTACTACTCTGGTGGTGGTAGTGACTTTGTATTGTGGGATCACAATATCCATAGTCTTGTGAGAAAGATTGTGGGGTACCTCTAGGGTTAGTCTTGACAGACACATCTTCAAATGTAAATTTATCAAGGTCAAACAGTTCAGCAGGGTTTGCTGGGATTTTCAGTGATGAAAGTTCATTGAACTTCACATTCAAAGTCTCTTCCACACACCTAGTCCTTATGTTAAACACTTTATAGGCCTTGGCAGTGGTTGAGTATCCCAGATGGTAACCACAATCCACTTTGGCTACAAATTTTGAAATTGAATCTTTTAAGTTTAGGACAAAACATGGGCAGCTAAAGATTTTGAAATAGGAGATCAGTGGTTTGATTTTGAACAGAGTTTCATAGGCAGTCTTTGATGCCTGGGGTTGATTAAAACTCTGTTATGCACATAACAAGCGGAGTTTACAGCCTCTGCCCAAAAAAGTTAAGGGTAAATCTGAGTCTGCAAGCATTGTTCTGGCAGCTTCAATCAAAGTTCTGTTTTTCCTTTCAACCACCCCATTCTGTTCTGGTGTTCTTGGGATGCTGTACTGCCTTACAATCCCTTTTTCCACACAGAAATCGTCCAACTCCTTGTTTCTAAACTCTGTTCCATTGTCACTTCTAAAAATTTTCACTAGAAAATCAAATTGCTTTTCAACCTGTTTAACAAAGTCTTGCAAGATACCTGCAGTCTCATCCTTAGAGTGTAAAAAGTAAGTCCATGCAAACCTAGAAAAATCATCAACAATGACCAAACAGTATCTTTTCTTTTTCAAACTCACGATTTTTACTGGGCCAAACAAAGCCATGTGCAACATTTGCAAGCACTTGGTTGTTTTGGACTCTTCAATGGACTTGTAAGAGCTTTTATGTTATTGACCTTTTAGGCATGAAACACAATGCTCAGAACAAGTGAAAAGTTTTGTGAGTGTGGTGATAGTCTTAAGATTTGTGTGCCCAAGTCTCTTGTGCCATAACTCTGTCTCTTTGTTAGAGGCAGCCGAGAACAGACAAGTATCAGTCATTGGGTTATCTTTTGACATATCAACCACATACACATTGCCACTCCTTTGAGCAACAAGCTATGTTTTACCCCTGGCTATGATTTCTTTAATCTTTTCACCATTTCTGGCCCAACAATCTTACAGCTATCCTTAGTGAAGAATGACCCATAACCCTTGTCACTCATTTGTGAAACACTAAGGAGGTTAAACTTAAGATTGTCAATAAGATTGACATTCTTAAACTTGAGCTTCCCAGCCTGAACAGTCCCTGGCCCCAACACCTTCCATTTTGAGTTGTTACCAAAGGATATATCACCCCCTCCATCGGTTTTGAAATCTTTGAGTAGGGCTCTACATCTTGTCATGTGCCTGGAGCCTCCACTATCTACTTACCATAAACTATCTAAACATGCAGAAGCTCCCTGCACATCAAGTAACAAATTAGTTCAGGTGAGTCTCCAAAGCCAATACAGCTTTGGATGGGGTCACAGATAGATCAGCCTGAAGTCCAGGAGCATAAACAGTGGTTAAGTAAGGGGTTTGAACATATTTTTAAGCATTTTTCTATAACCACTGTTGTGAACCATCTCCTATCAGATGTTGATAACCAAAAGGATGTCTATTCACTTTGGGCTTAGAGGGCCTTTTGTAGGCTTCATAAGCATGTGCGACCTTTTGGTATGGTGGTTGGCCATATCCTCTAGGGAACTGGTTTAATGGTGGTGCATCTGTCACTTGTACCTCTCTAGGAGCAGAGGTTTTGTTCAACTGTTTTGTAACAACTGTTTGGACAGGCATAAAAGTCTGTTTGTGTTTAGGGGTAGGTTTTTGTGGACTCTCCAGTGTTTTTGATATGTACTCTTTTCTTTTAACCTCAAAAGTTTTGAGATACATACACTCTTGAGTGAGATGATTGGTTTTTCCACAAATTGTGCATTTTGGTGTAGGCTCAATGACACTTGTTTTGTTTATATCATAAGCTTTTAAATGAAAACAGTCCTTTGTGGCATGGTTTCTTTTCTCACAAAAATCACAAAACAAGTTTTTAATCTTTTCTCTTCTCTTCCTCTTTTCATTCCTTTTCAAACCTCTGCTGGGATGTCTTTCAGAGAAATGACCTTAGCCTTGGGTGCTTTGACACCCTCAATGGTGGAAAAATCCATTAGCTTGAAGTTTTCAAGGATGTCACATTCATCAGACCAGGTGGGCTTGAATTGATATTTTTCTATCTCTTCAAAGGTTGATGACCCCTCTGGTTTTTCTAAACTAATTTTGTTTCCATTTTTATCAGTGACCTTTATCTCTTGACCAACCATGTTGTTGGGATTACTTCAACTAAGTCAGATTCAATTTCAACAATGTTTTCAGAAGTTTGGTCATGTTTTCTAAAGACAATGCCAAACTTCACATTGCTCTTGATCTGTGAGGACCGGTAGTTCGGTTCTGATTGAACACTCAGGTCAGATCTGCGATCAGTGCAGTTGTGCGGAATCCAAATGCAGTGTAGGAGTAAGATCAACAACGTATACACCGTTTAAAACTTCCATTCTCATTAATGATGTGTAATCGTACAAAGATCCGGTGAGAGATTGCAAGAGCTTAGCCTCAGAAGTCAGAAATGAATGAATGAATGTTGCAAATAAGACCCAATGTCTCCTATTTATAGGCGAGCTCTAACCAGGAGAAACCACCATCCGACTGGATGATCATCCATCCGGATGATCATCCGTCCGGATAGGTTATGTCCATCCGATCGGATTGACTCCATCCGTCTGGATGGTCTGTACAAAATACGTTTTAACAACGTTTCATCCTAGGTATAATATAACACATATAAAACTATACAATACAACTAGGACAAAATAGACTACATACAGACGAAAGATACAGACATAGTGCATCTATAGACTCCCCCTTGGATGTAGCTGAAGTCTTTCTTCCTGTATAGTCTTTAGTGCGCCTTCTTGTTGCGTCTCATGTCTCTTGCCTTTCTCCTCCTCTCTTCCTTTCTCTCTTCCAGCATTCTCCTCCTCAGAGGTCTTCTAGTCTCATTCCACCACTTTCTGTATTCAGGATCACCATCTTTTGCTTTTGACCACTTAGGAATCTTAATTTCTTGAGATTCAATAGGTGTTTGATCTGTTTCAGGCCATGCAAGCTTCCATCTTCCTCTTTGTGCAACTTTAGCTTTGATCTTTTTGAATCTTTCGCTTTTGCGCTCTGTCTTCAGAAATTCCTCCAACTCCAGATCTCTAAACTTTGTCTCCCAATATCTTCCAGAGTTGATATCCTTTGCGAAGCACACATTCACCATCTTTTGATATTGTTGAGCTTGTACTTTAACCGGTTCATTGTAGATAATCTTGTTGAAGAACAAGTAATCAATGTCTTTCTTCGAGCAATTTACTAACCACATCCGATCCAGCACATGAATGCGTCTACAGTCTCCCCTCTTCACATCAAATAAAATGATTATCACTTCAGCTGTGCTTTGATTGTAGAGCCATCCCTTGAAATCTTCATGAAAGTCTTGTTCCATTGCATGAAGTGGCGTATTCTTTAAGCATCTTGGATGTCTAATCTTTAATGTAATATCCTTCTCACCTGTAACAGGATCAACCTTCACAATTTGCTTCGGCTGATGTGGCTTCCAATCTGGAAAGTTATCCTTAGCTTGCAGCTTGATGTAATTCCATAGCCTCTGATCATGACATTTCACCTCTGAACTATAATAATACTGCTTTATGTTCTTTATTTGCACCAGCTCTTCTATATCCCACCACGGCAACGTCTTGATATCTGATAAGAACTCAAAGTATTGCACTCCGAACACTCTCTTATAGCATATACCTTCAGATCCTCCAAGTAGCCCCATGATAGAATATCTCCAAGAGATTTTTCAGGATGATCTGTGAAGAACTGCAGCGGCCTCTTGAATTTTCTTTCTTTAGGCATAACTTTAAACCATATTTTTTGTTCCTCCAGAAGATCTTCTTTGGATACTATCTCTGGAACCCCTTCTGAAGTGATCTTCTTTACTACTTTCTGTCTCACTTCATCTTCATTATGAGATTGGAATAGTTCATTCAAGGTAGGAAAATCATCATCAACACCAGAATAATGAAAAGGTGTATCTTCATCAGAAACATCAGAACCTTCTTCAATGATAACATCGTTGAAGTTGTCTGCCTCATTCACAACTTGAAAGAATATTCTCTATCAGGAGTCAGTGGAATCTCCTCTTCAATGTCGAACTTTAACTTTCCATCATCCATATCTAACTCCTCTAACATGGATTGCCGAGTCCAGTTCTCTACCAACTCCTCCTCTTCCTCTGCATGATGTAAATATATAACTATAGGGAGTGTTAGGAATACCACATCACCAGCGTGCTTTGTTCCAGAAGACGACGCTTCATGATGTTGATCATCCTCATGCTGCTTGTTTAGCTCATCGTTCGCAAAGTCTTCTAAAGTACTTGGACCAGAATGCTTTACAATCATCAACCAAGTAGCACCGTGATCATCATCATCATCATCACCATCATTGTTATAATTATCAATTGCCTCAAAATCATCCATATACTCTTCATCTTCATCATCATCATCTTCCTTTTCTTTACCATCCTTTGATTGACGCTTTTTAATTATATTTCTCCTTTTAAGACTAATCTCTTCAGGAGTTACATATTTCAACTCACCAATCGGAATAATAGCAAGAGTATTATTCACATCATCTTCAACTTCTTTCATCTCAACATCATTCACGTTAGAAGTTTCAACGTTAGAAGTATGTACCTCATCAGCTTGAGTTGATTCAGGTTGGCTTGAAGACCATAAAATATCTTCTGTATCAATCACCAAATCCTTCCTTTTATCTTTATCCTCTTCAGCTATCTTCTTCTCTCTTTCAACCCTCCTAGCTTCAACTTTCTGAATCTCAATATCATCGAACACAGCTTGAACATTGATTCCAAGCTTATGTTCAACCACAGTGTAAAGCATATTCAGTTGTTCATCTTTTATTACCTTGTCAGCCCTTAACGCTTCAATTTCTTTCTTCAATACTTCATTCTCATTTGCAGAAGATGTATGCAGATCCGCGTACATCTCATAACTTGTTAGAATTATCAATAGACTTATACTGAACATTTACCTCCATGATCTGTTCAGTCAGCTGATCAATCACATCAGACATATCTTCAATCTCATTTCTAAGAGCAACATTTTCAGCTTCAACATTATTCAACTTTTCTTTTGCCTCTTAAAGCTCAGATTCAGCTTTAGCCTTTGCTTTCTCCAGAATACTTACTTTTCTTGCCAATGCATTGATCTTTCCTTCATTGAACAAATAACCAATATCTTCTCACCCCACTGGACCACTTCCAAGATCAGAAGGCACCTTAGGAAACCCGTGGCTTGAGCTTTGCAAAGTTGTAGGTTTCTTTGTAGCTGATGTTGGCTCTTCCACTTTCTTGGGTGATTGCTTTGGAGTCTTTTCATGATCAGGAGATATATGAATTGTTGATAGGTGACGGTGGTGATGTTGACTTTCTAACTCCAATAAACTCTACTTAAACATCTTCAACCCACTCCTCAACTCTTTCAACCCTTTCAATCTCTGGAACTTCTGGAACTGTTGTCGTTTCTTGGAGAATAGCAGTTGTATCCTTTCTAGCTTTAACTCTTCTCGGTACTTCACCTGTTGGACGTGCCTTTCTTTTCTTTATACCTTTCTTCTTCTTTTCTTTGTCAGCAGGTGTTGGAACATATGTAGCATCCTCTTCATCTGATGCCTTCTTCTTCTTTGGTGACCTCTTGTACTTATGCTTTCCACTCACATAAGACGTAGGTGCAATCATTGTAGGATCAACGTCGCTTTCTGTAGCACTTGAATCTGTATGTACTAGACCTTCAACAAGCGTCTCTTTTACACCTTCTCCACTAGCTTCAACATTTTCAACATTCTTTTCAGCTTCTTTCTCAACTTGTGCACCTTGAGCAGTTGATCACTTCTCGTAGTCAGCGAAAGACATCTTCAGAAGATCAATGCCTTCATTAATAATATCTGTTGGTGGAATAACAGGCTCATCTACCAATCTTGGTGGCGACTTCTTTTTTTTTTTGTTTCTGCAACACAAACATTAGCATTATTAGAATAATGTAACATTCCTATTTTTATATAAAAATTATAGGTTTGGTTAAATTTATTAAACACTAGTAACTAGTAACTAGTAACTAGTAACTAGTTTATTTTTAATATAAATATTCAACCCAAATAGTTTTAAACACTATTTTATATAGTTGGTTGTAATGGTATATTAATTAAGTGGTATATATATGGGTGACCTTTCTAATAAAATAAAAGTATATAAAAACTTATATTATTAGACGGGTAGTCTACGGGTAAGTTGACTGTTACAAATATGAAATACCTAGACGGGTCTAATGACCGTATACTAATTAAATTATACAAATACAATATATTTGAATATACTTTGTTTTTAATGAAACTTGGTTCAAAATGTAGACAATAATATACTCGTTCTAAAGACATATTTATTATTTTCTAGAACGTTATATTTTATAAGTTATAAACGTCAAATAAGCAAAGCAGTTAAATTAATTATAATATATATATAAATAATAATAAAGTTAACAAATGAAAGTTTGTTTGAATTGTATGCATATCGAGACAAGCAGAAAGGAATAAAATAAAATTTAACCATTCCTTTTATTTAAATCAAATAATAGTAATATGTGTACATATAATACTACCAAATGTAAACAACACATATGATACGTGTTCCATTATGTGAAACGTGTAAGAGTTCCATCCATCTTGGAAATCCTGTAAATAGGAGTTAACTAAATTGAGAAGTTCTCATTCATACGATATCACCTCACTCTAAATTCTACTGTTTATTTTTATTATTCACCTTATAATACTCTAAAAGGACCTGCTCTGTTTTAAGTGTTTTAGCTCCCGATCACCGCTACCCTTTTCGATTGATCTGAGCCCCATAACACATGTCAAGGCTCTGCCTGACTAAGTTCGTTGGGGTTCTGTCTCGTGACATAGGGACAAGGTTGAATAAGGGGTACTATACTTAACACGAGTGCATTATATATTTTTAAATAGTCCAGGAGTTATACCCAAAATTTATACCAGGAGGCATTCTAGTTGAACCCTAAAGTTACAAAGTGGGTACATTCTCTTTTCTCACTGTTTTATTCCCTTTTATCCCAAACCATAACAACTCTCACCAAAACTATTATTTATTATTATATTTTTTTCACTAGGAAACCTTAGTTAAGACCCTTAAGTAATCATACATAAACCCTAAAATTTTCAGAACAATCAAAATCAGGATCAGGGCCCCTAACACTCAGGGGGGTATTTCCTAGTCAGTATTATCTACACAGTTGGTTGTCGAAATTGAATTTTAACGAACAGTCGACTCAGCTAGGCTACCAAGACACGTGGCAACCCTATGATAAAATGTTACCCGTCGCGCCACGCGACGCAACCACATGGACCCCTCGCGCCACGCGAGGGGGTCAAATTCTCAGTATAAATAGAAGGGTGTGGGACTTAGATTTCTGCGTTGGAATGACGAACAAATTCATTTTACACTTCGAGATATCACCTGATTACTACCAAACACACACTAGCTCGAATTCTGCTACGATACCTGGTATTAACTTGATCGCTGCTACGATTCAATGTCCGATCGATTGAAACTATCCGACAGGATGTTTAAATGCTATACTTTGTCATTAGTCATGATTCCGACATGATGTTTGAGTACCACCCGAAATCAGGGAATACTCTGTCATTCGTTGTGAATCCGATGGATGTTTAAGTGATTGCACTTTGTCATTTGTCGTGAGGGTTTTAATCTCGTGAGTTATCGTAAATGCTGTATTAGTTACTTACCTAGTTCGTGTGCACTAGGATTACAAGACTAATCAATAGACTAAGCTCTGCCCGTATAAATCTGCATGCTTATAATGTGAGTCATTCTCTTTTTATCAAAATGCTTTATAAATTCTTAAATGTTTTCAAAGTTATAATTACAGGGATTAAGTCTTTGTAATCACCAAATTACAGCCGGTATGTGGGGTTTTGTATACATTACTTGATAATCTTCACCATTGGACAACGGGGTAGCCAATGGGTGATATGACCATAGTCACAGAAACGAGTCGAGTGAAAAATACCGTAGGTAGTTGGTTGATATCTAGAAACATTGTAATCGCACTTAATACTGTAAATTATAACACTGTTTTCTAGTTATACTTTGCAGTGATTAAGTCTTTGCCAATCTTAAAGAAGCAAATGTAAAAACTCTTAATGCTGTGAATTATAACAAATATGTTTTATCAAAAATGAATGAACTCACCAGTATTTCCTGCTGACAAAACCTTTTTAAAACGCGTTTCAGGTAATTACAGTAGATTGGAGTAAGAGTTGGATACGGCACTGAAAGACTTCAAGAAATGGCTTATTTTATTAATTAAATCAAATTAAGAAATATTGTTTTATGTAAATTGGGTTTATCCCTTATTAAAGCTACCTTTGTAAAACATGGGTTTATCCCATCTATTTAATAAATAAAATCCGGTGTTTTCTAAACTCTGATATTTTTCCTAACTCACGGTCCTGATGAAATTTCCACTGCAATATTTTTCAAAATAATCACCGGTACCACTTGGCTGTTCGCGGCTCCCGATTCCGTCCAGGGTGGGTCGGGGGTCGTGACAAATAATAATCAAATGAAATATCTACCAAGCTTTCTGATGATTCCTGCTTCTCAAGTTTACCCTTAATCACAACTTTCGGTGTAGAAAATTTAGGAGTTCTCTTTTTATTCTTCTCATCCTTCACAAACCAGAATCTAAACTTCTTCTCAACCATCAGCTTCAATCCTTCTGTTTCATTTTCCGAGTTGCTATCAGCGTGTCTCCAATTCTAACCCTCAGGTGCCACATAATCAAACTTCTTTATCTTACCAAACTTCTGTCTATACCTTGGTTCATCCTCTGGCTTCACACCTCTATAGGTATTCAATCTTTTCAGTGTCTCACTATCCATATGCTCCAATGGAAGTTCATCACTTGGATCCTTCGGCAAGTTCGGAATCTGATCATCTAACAACATTTGCATAAACCTAGGGTACATCACATATTTTTCACCCTTTATATTATCCAGCATGTGGTTGAATATGACTTGCTAGATGTTGTATGGCTGATTGAGCACCAAGCATGCAATAATGTTCATGACGTAGTCCGACGCTTCATCATAAGCACCTTTTCTGTGTGATAGTGCATGAATCACACAATGAACGAGAAACTTGTAGGGTCTACAGAACTTCGACTTTATATAGCCTTTGTCGTTTATAAACCTTGTATATCCCATTCGCAGCCAAAACCCCTTGCACAATCTTTCAGGAATTATAATTGGATCCTCGTTTTTGTCTCGCAGATCTAACACCCTTCTCACATCATCTATCGTAATCTTCATAGGCAAATCCACAACTTTCTTCTTATCATCCTTGATTCTAACGGCCGAGTATATTGCCATATCTTCCTCTTCATAGTGTGTGGCATTCCAAAAAGTTCTGACATGAGATCCATAGCATCTATGCCTTTCCGTCAATGCTTTGAAAATTCTGCTCTCTCTCAAGAATGGCACAACATCTTTAAATGGCTCGATATTAGGGAAATTCTCTTCCAAGATACAATATATGTTGTGTTTCGGATGAAAATCAGAAGCCCTTGCCTGCAAATGTTTCATTATTAAAATATGCATGTATTTCAAGATATAAAGTACATAGTGAAAAATTTCAAAAAAACTTGAAAAATATTCTAACATTTTACACTATGTTCAGTACAGAAACTGTCTGACGAATGGCCATCCGACCGGATGGTTATCCGTTCGGATGAGCATGTTCTGATAAGCATAATGATTTGACTGAAAGTTGGTTAGAATAACCATTCGACCGAATAAGCAAAAATGCATGAAAGCAACATGGTCCGGATGGTCATCCGACTGAGTGACAAAATGAACAAAGTTGTGTTGTGGATCGGATGGTCATCCGATCGAATGAACATTCGAGTGAAATACAACTTCTCATTCAATGTACACAATAGTGATTGATTCAAACATGATTGTGTAATGGAGTGAAACAGTTAAGCACTCTTAATGAATGATTCAAACATGATTGTGTAATGGATCGGATGGTCATCTGATCGATTGAACATTCGAAGTACAATGAAGAATAGTTTGAATGTCAAACATATCAGATCAAATTTTTATCAAGTTTTTCCAAAATTGATTCTAATTTCATTCAGAACTCTTGCCGATAATCAAAACCCTATGTTCAATTTCTACCAAATCTCTCTAATTTGGCCTAGATCTGACAAAATGTATATCGGCTGCCGACACCCTCAAATCAATCTAAATTCAAATCAAATGAAGTTATGATGAAATTGGACAGGTGAAACCTTAAATCTAAGGCTAATGTATAAAGATCGATGTTCAATTTCTATAAAACACAACAAATCAAGCCTAGATCTAAGTCATACCCACTGTCGGCACCGTCGGCTCGAATAAGCATCAAAATCATCAAATTAAAGGCTCAAATCAGTAATACTTACCTTCCCCATAGAGAATGATGTGCAAACCAACAATCCTATGTCAATGGTCAGGCAAAAATTGGCTCAGAAATCAATGTGTGTTTGAGAGAGAAAAATGTAAAAGTGACGAATGACAAGTCGATCGAATAAGGTCCATGAGGTTGATTTATCTATATATAGGGTGACATCCATCCGGATGGCCATCCGACCGGATGGTCATCCGATCGGATGATCATTCGATCACTTCAAACTTTTTCAAAAATTTTCTAACTTTTTCAATTTTTCAATTTCATCAGTTTTAAGCATCCACTCAAGTATCCAGGTCCAAGTTAATGACCCTAGTTACACAATTTGTCGACCAAGTTCAATTTAATGACCTTGGTTGACCCGATTCGAACCAACTGACATTTTGATCAAACTTTTCAAAATTTTTCTGAAAGATACAAGTGTCAAATTAATGAACTTGTTTGACTTATGAAATTCCCAAATTTTAGATTCTGAAGATCAGCTTTCCACGATGGTTTGTCAAAAACACTAAAAATGTTAAAACACACTGAAAATCTTTTTGGGTTTATGCTAAAATGAAATAACAGTAAACTATTTACAGAGATCTTTTTGCGAGTCGTGTTAGAGGATCATATCAGCTACCGATGTGTAACTGGCACTGTTGAGCTTACATTTCACATTAAGTTTTAAACAGTTCACCTAGATTGTCGATATACTGATCCACTTAAATTTTCACACAAAGTTCAACTATTTCAGGATACGGATTAGTGTTTTAAGAACTTAACTTATTCAGGTGTACCACCTCAGAATATACTCTCATATCCAGATTCCCTATATTCAGTCTTACAAGTGAATATACTATACTGATATCTGTTTCTGGGTAGTGCGAGATCATGAGAGCTCAGGTTAGAACTTCCGTTCAGACATAGAGATGATGACTCGACTGTGTGTCCCACTTAGGGATCTTCTTTGCAACAACACTTGATTTGTATTGTACAATACTTATCAATTTTTATGCTGAGGGAAAGCTTTATTTTTAAAGCGCATAAAGTATTATACTAGGACTAGGCTATTGCTTTCGCAAAATCAGAAGTTCTGGTATAGTACCCCAGATATCACTAAGTGTATAGACCTAGTATCTCAGAAACAGGCAATCTTTCAAGCAAGATTTCAGGGGTTACCTATATATCCGAGAGATGTTCCCCACGAAGTAAGCAAGATATGAATTTTAGGTTTATATACCAAAAAAGTTTACTAAATTTGTAAAAACCTATCGACACATCATCAGTGAGACCGTTTAATGCTTTTAATCATTACAATTCTTTAGCGTACCATGACAGTCTAGCTGTTGTACTATCATTTCCTCTTTTTACACAAACTCTTTTGGATTTTCTATTGTTTTTTTACATTTTGAAATTTCTATTGTTTTTGTATTTTTACATTTTTTAATGTTTTGGTATTTTCTGAATAAAACTATCTCCCCCTAAAAATGAAAACATCAAAAAATGCAACAAACCATAGCAGATTGCTTCTCGACGTCCTCTGCTTTGGATTTCTCATCAACGCCAACAATTGCTCCCCCTGACGACAAAAGTTTCATACCGTTTAGTTTTAATAATTATTGAAAATGTGACTTATCAAACGGTTTAGTGTGTAAATCAGCCTTTTGTTTGTCGGTATGGATCTTTTCAATTCAAATCAACTTCTTCTCGAAACAATATCTGATGAAGTGATGTCGAATCTCTATTGTTTAGTTTTAGCGTGATGTACCGGGTTTTTAGTTATGTTGATTACTGCCTCATTATCTACATAGATATGAGTAGTAAGATATTGCAAATCGTAATCCTGCATTTGCTGTTGGATCCACAAAATCTGAGAGCAGTAACTGCTTGCTGAAACATACTCTGCTTCACACGTTGAAAGTGCAACGGTTTTTTGCTTCTTACATTGCCAAGTCACCAGACGTGGTCCGAAAAACTGGCATCCCAATTTTGTTGACGGCCCCCCAATCGACTATCGCCCTGTGATCTCCATGAATCGCTGTACCCAACGAATAACGCTTACCATGCACCAGCGGATATCTATGAGCTCCATCTCATCCGGGTCAATTTGATCGTAATCTTCTTTTGTGAGATTCGTGTTACCAATCTTCCCCGCTACGAGACTCTCATAAGATTCCAATATCGATGCAAGAAACACCATTTGTTGTTTAGCAGTTTCTTCGTTGAAGTTTTGGGCGTTGTTGAGGTTGACGGTAATGTTGCATTGAAAGACGTTTGTGACAACCCGAATTTTCAAGGTCTCAACCCGATTTAACTTCGTACTTACTTGCTATGTTTTTTTTTTAATAATTACAAGGTGTGTGCACCATAGAGTGTTTTGATGTATATATCAGTGTATTAATAACTTGCTGTGTATTATATTGGTGTGTTATAGATTAGAATAATAAAAAGAATACTTGTTGAAAACACACCTAGCCGAAAACACATAGAGTGTTTTCGTCCAGATAATGTCCAACAAAAATAAAAATGGGCTTTAGGCTCATTAGTGGGTCAGTATACTATTCTCTATTTTTACGTGAACAAACAAACAAACCCTAGAGTCTCTATCTCTTTGTGCGACGGCGATTCCGAGTATCCGAAGCTTTTCGTTCTGATCAAACTAGTGACCCTTTCATTCTGGTGAGTAATCACGGTTGCTTGGGTTTTGTATGATCGCATGTGATATGTGTATGTTTAATCGAATGTTGATGCTTCCACGTGTGTATGATATGATGATCTTAGGATGATTTGTTTTGCTAGATTATGATTAAACATTAATCAGGAATGTATAGTACTCGAGTAACTCAGATGGTTATATGAATTGTTCTGATGTTTGTGTTAATTAATGGATAAGCAAAACATGTGTGTTTTAGAGTATCGATGAATGACAGTAGCTTCTCATGTGTAATGTATGGGGATATGATGTGTTGCTTGGGAACCGAGATGATGATAAATGAATACTGAACTCTTTGACTATGTTTTATATTTCCGATTTCATGATGCTTAGCTGTTTATGTTGTTGTGATGATTTATAGTATTGATAATATTGATGATTTCATGAATTAACATGACTGGGTGATAGTATGTTGATGCTGATTATAATTGCATGATGATTAATTATTATTTTGTATAGTGGCCGACAATTTGGAACAAATAAACACATGGGTCTGACTCATGTTAACTTACAAATGTTATAAAATGTCTCTATTATATAGTGGTCGACAATTAAGATCTTAATAAGCATCCATTGGACCGATGTTGATGAAAGCTTTCGGTCATGAATTGCGTGTATGAATTAGAGTACTATTTTAATCAAAGTGCTGACTGTGATAATTAGATCTTCATTGTTATAGCATGATTAGAATTGTTGATTTCGTAACTGATATAACTGATGTTCGACGTAACTGAACTGTTTGACGAAACAGAACTCTCGGCGAAACAGAATGTGTTTCGCCAAGGGTAATCGACGAATTAGAAGTTCTGTTTCGCCAAAGGAAGACCTCGACGAAACAAATGTGTTTCGCCAATGTATGTGTTTCGCCAACATGTGTGTTTCGTCAATACATCTGTGTTTCGCCTAAAGAGTAAACTGCACAGTAACCTGATTTAATTCTGTTAAGTATTAACTGGAATATTTAACTGCTGTTAAGTGTAACCATCTTGTATATGACTGTGATTACGTGCTACATGTGTATACGTGAACAACTTGAACACAAACTGATTTCACATACGTGCATAATTAGGACGTGGTTGATTACTTGCGAGCATACACTTAGCATACCGAGCAAACCCAAGGTGAGTTCACACAGCCAAGGCATGGGATTCCCAGGATGGGAATGGGTTGGATTATTTATTCGTTCAGTTTATGGAACTTAGATATATGATTCCCGGGAGAGGAAGGATTATGGATAAGAACAGACTAGACTGGCTATACTAATTTAAACGATCTTCGCACACACGCCAAGGGTCGGCCGCGATATTATGACAATCTTCGCACACATGCCTAGGAAGGGCCGCGAACTATATACTCTAATCTTCGCACACATGCCTAGGAAGGGCCGCGAACTATATACTCTAATCTTCGCAAACATGCCAGGAAGGGCCGCGATACTACTATACCTAGTCTAGCAAACATGGGAAATCCCCACTATACTTCGCAAACATGCCTAGAGGGCCGCGATACGATACATACGATACATGATTACTAAATGAACATACGAACTACATTATGAACACTATAACTAAACAAACTCACTGTGAACTCGCTCAACTAGTTGTTGACTCTCTGTTACATGCCTTGCAGGACCTTAGGTACTTATGGAGCTTGCACGGGAGGCACGGTCGTTGTGGGCACAGTTTGTGGATGTTATGAACAACATTTAAACATTTGAATTGCTACTTAAGATTGGGTTTATTTATGCTTCCGCTAAACGTTGAATTTATACATATGTTTTGAACACCTTTCATATTGGTTTGATTGCTTTACATTTAATACTTACTATGTTCAATATGATTGGTGGCTTGATCCTGGTCAGTCACGCCTCCAAGCGGTGATACTCCGCGTGTGGATTTTGGGGGTGTGACAGATTGGTATCAGAGCCATTGGTTATAGAGAACTTGGTTTTAATATGGGAAAAACGTTTTTATTAAAACCAGACTATAACCAGTACATTGCTCAACGATCCACAACGACGCTTCGCTCCACGTGCAAGGCTCAACACCATAGGTATTACTATTCATGTTACATTACCTACATGCTAGAATTACATAGAACTTTGCTCGTGGTATGCTCAGATTACAGAACCTACTATACGTTATTGCTTGAGAATACTTGTATGCTCACTC
>JARYGA010019968.1:0-24688 GCA_030545235.1 Helianthus tuberosus
AAACTTAGACCGGTTAGTTTTAAAAAGAAGATACGGTTCAAAACGCATGATTATGCGAAGACCGAATTAGAATGTGGTTTAGACCCAACAAGCTTGTATACTTGTTTAGTATGGGTAAACTAAACACATTCTGGATTTTGAGATAGAAATGATAAGGTTTGACCCGTTTCGGCTAATTTATGCAAACTAGTTACATAAGCCGATCAGAACGCGAAAAGTGCGTAACGGGTAACCACATGAGTCATGAACATGTTTTCTAAGTTAATATGCCTTTAATATGTTGTGATATCAGTAGGATACCTTCCATTATGCCCAAAACGAATATAAAATCAATTTATGCCCCGTAGTGGTATTTTGGTCATTTTAAAGGTTATAAGAGAGGTTAAATATTAATATGAGGTTTAGGTTTGATATAATCAGTAAAAATACTTAATTTAATAAGTTATATCAGTAGGGTATTACATATATGTGAAATTTATTAATTATAACCAAACTATGCACCGAATGGGCATTTTGGTAATTTCACTTAAGCTTTAAAGGTCAAAATTAGAATTCTGAGTTTAAAACTTTTTCCTACTGTTTAATTATGAAAATTTACTTAAAACATCAGTAGGTATCAAACCTTATATGTTAAAAATAGTTTTAACTTATACTATGCGTTAAAAACGCGTAAAAATGCGATTTTAAGCGATTTCCGGGTTTTATAAGAAAAGCTGATATTTTTATCATTCCAGAAAGCTTAAAATGTTTTATTTATCATATAAAATCAGTAGCAAAAAGTTTGGTATCAAAATGTTATGTAAAACTCATTTTATGGCCAAAAGGGAAAACCGGCAATTACCGAATCAAGGCTAGAACCCTATGTTATGCTCAGCCTAAAAATAAATAAAAAATCTTCAAAAATCCCAAAATATTATTTTACATCAGTAGGTAAAAAGTTTGGTATCAAAAATTGGGTTTAGATAGGCTTTATGCTAATTACGCCGTTTAATTAATAAAAAGCTTTTCATTTACGCTAATGAGCATGACTCCTAATCTAGACCTCAAACTGATGTCAAATTTTAGGGACAAGTTTATAAATAAGTAATGAAGGTTTCTATCCTCTCACATTTTCAAAATTTTCGTTTTAAGGTTAAAAGGACATAATAGTCAACATTTAGGAATTTAACGGAAACATGCATATGAATCGGATAACTAAGGAACCAAGTTGTATAACCTCAGAGGGTTACACTAACCTATAACCTGGTCCTAAAGGAATCCTAAGGCATATCTAAACTAAGCTAAATCGGGTCAGAACTGAAAGTCAAAGCAAAAGTCAACTTTTGCGACTTTCGGTTCCGAACCAAGCCTAAACTTAGAATTGTCGGGTTGAACATGCTTAAACATGTTCAACTAATATTTACCAAGTTATTAAAGTGAGAAAACTGATTTTATGGCTTCTATACTAATAGTTATGAATCTTATTTAAAACTAACCCGTTTGACTTTTATTTGACCCGAAAATTTAACTAAGTAAACGTGGTAATTAGGAGGTGCCCTTTTGAGGGTTTAACACCTACCAAATTACGGTCACATAGCGATGTTCGTTACGAACAATGGCTTAACCATTTAAAAGTCAAAGCGTTTATCGAAACGCTTGACTTTTTGGCTATAAACGCTAAACAATTAAACAAAGCACGAAAGGACACCTATAAAGGGTCCTATAGACTGAATGGAGGTTCTCAAGAAGCTCAAGATCCTCCAAGAATTCAGAGAGCTGTAGGATCGTGTATGAACCCGAATGAGTCGTTCAGAGGAGTTTTAACTTCGTTTCAGAGGCGGAAACTAAGAAACAAAGATAGAAACAGCTAAATCTTCACTTTAAACACTGATTGTATTAATCTGACGTTGTTTACAATTAAATCTCACACCGGCAGCACTTCGGTATGGAATACAAGGATCTGTTATCTGATTTCGCTCAGAGACACCAATATATAGGGTCTTGATTCCGCTCGTAATAACATACTGACGATTGGAGCGGAATTAGCAACTTGTGATTCCGCTCGAAAGTGTCAACATGACATTTCGGGCGGAATTAGACTTAGGAGCGAAATCAGTCTTTTAAACACTCTAAACATGCTATATACTTGACCTACGAGCCCTGATCTATATAATCTAATCTAAGACTCGATACAAGACGAAGTCGACAAATGTATGCACCAACAGACTCCCCCTCAGATGTTGACGAGTCTGACAGTGTCGAGTCTGACTATGTCTAGTCTTCGCATCTTCAATCTTGATCAGTCTCCGGGCTTCACTCTTTCTATAAGCATCAACAGACTCCCCTTAACAATGTGCTGGCATTCCAATAGTTCATCAGCAACATCTGCTTCAGGATCGTAATCTGGCTTTCATACTTCAAAATCTTTGCCTGGCTCAATCTCTATCTACAGCATTCTCAGGTATCGGAACCTGGCTCTTTAAACACAAGCTTGTCAGGATCGAATGGCCTGACTCTTCCGAAGGTTGTTCCAAGATCGTAACCTGGCTTTTATCCAACTCAGGTATTCTCAGGATTGATAAATCCAGCTCTTTCATAATCCTGCACAATCTCTACCTCAAAGTAAATTTTCTAAATTTAACAATTCAATGTATGCACTAACACTGACTCTCCCTAAAAAATAACTCAATATTCATGATGAACCATTTTAAATTTAGATTTTGAAAACCTTTTGATTTTAATCACAAACTCCCCCTCACCATATAGTCATCATGTTTAGCACTCGGAATTTTGAAAATCAGCTCTTCAACATCAGTTGTCGAGAATCTTTTTGGATTTTTTTAAAAAAATATGCTAAAACACACTAAAATCTTTTTGGGTTTTTCAATGTAATGAAATGCAGTAAAAAATATTTATAGACAATATTTTTGTGAGTTCGTGCAAGAGGATCATATCAGTTTTTGACAAGTCACAAGTACCGTTGAGCTTAGTTACACATTAAGAATTAAACAATTCACTTAGATTACCGATATACTGATCCACTTAAATTTTCACACAAATTTCAACTGATTCAGGATATGAGTTAGATGTTTTAAAGACTTAAACTCATTCATGTGTCCCACCTCTTGAATATACTCCCGTATCCAGATCCCAATATTCAGTCTTACAGGTGAGTATACCACAGATGATATCTGTAAGGGAATAAATTATAGTACGAAACCGTGAGAGCTCAGGTCAGAACTTCCGTTCAGCAGAGAGATGACGGCTCGACTTTTGGTGTGTCCCCTTTAGAGGATCTTTTGTTTACAACAACAATGACTATCAATTTTATTGTTTCATCAAATTGCTGAGGGTGGCGCTATATTTCAAGCAAGCAGAAAGTATTCTCTGGGGACTAGGTCAGAATTTCCATTCAGCAGAAGTCCCGGGATAATACCCCAGATATCACTGAGCATAAAGACCTAGTATCTCAGAAAGAGGGACCTTTCAAACAAGATTTCAGGGGTTACCTATATATCCAAGTAGTGTTCCCCACAAAATAAGCAAGTTTGACTTTAAGTTTGTATCCCGAAAAAGTTTACTAAATATGTAAAAACCTATCGGCATATCATCAGTGAGACTGTTTAACGCTATTTAAACAATACAATTCTTTAGCATACTGTAACTGTCTACTGATGTACTATCATTTCCTCTTCTTTGACACAAAAACTCATTTTTGATTTTATCATGTTTTTGTCTTTTTCAAATTTTCAACTGTTTTTTGGATTTTCTGAAATTTATACTCCCCCTAAAATGCAAACACATTTCAGGAAATTTGAAAATAAACTGTAAAAAAAATTGACAACCGATATGGAATCGCTTCAAATCTCCATCCACTTGGCATAAACAATCAGAACTCCCCCTTACACAAAACTATTTTCTCATTATGATTTCAAAACACTTAAGTTTATGTTAACCAAAATGATTTTTCCGGAAAATAAGTTTTGTTGATTTTATCACTTGTAAAGTTCAGGGTTTGGTTCATCAAATTGTCCTTCAAATACCACTTGTAAGTATGGTCCAATCAAGTTCAACCTAATGACCTTGATTAACCACTTGTAGGAAAAACAAGTACAACTTAATGTCCTTGATTTACCACTTGTAAGTGAAAATCTCTGTACCAGTTGTAAAAATACAATCACCTGTATCAAGTGTAGGAATAAAACATCTACACTAGATCATTTTACCAATTATAATGCTGATTCCTGCTTTACACTTACCAACCTGGAAGCTCCGGCAATTCACACTTATCCTGTAAAAATTTAACCTTTATAAGATTCATTCACAATCATCAATTTTCAAGAAAAATGCCGATTCCTGATCCACGATTACAAACTTGGGATCTCCGACAAAGTCCTAAGACTTCAAGGGAAAAGAATTTCCACCCAAGTCTTTTCAGACTTGAGTGTTTTCAATTCTTGCTCAGTAGGGTTGTAAGTTGCCTTTTTAGTTGAATAGAAATCTTTAACCCCTTTTACTTTCCCATCGATCATTTTTCCAAAAATTTTCTTAACACTTCCATTGAAAACTTTCTCAACATCAAATTCTTTCTCATCAGAAAAGAATTGATTTGAGATCTCAACCTTACCAACCTTTTGTTTAATCTTCTCAAACTTCAGTGATGGAAATTCAACCTGGCTTTGTGGAACTAGATTCATCGCCAATTTTTACATCACTTTTTTTAACAACCCACACTTGGTTGTCCTTGGCTTTCTTTTTGTAAAGATTTTCTTCGAACACTCACCAACTTCATAAATCGAATTTTCAAAAATTTTGAAGTTTTCAGTTGGTGATTCAACATCGACAACCTTCTCTTTGAGTTTTTCAGAAACTCCCTGTTTTGTATTGATATTCTTCGGACAATTCCATGCAATATGACCAACTTCATTGCATTTGAAACAGGTTCGAGTCTCTTTTGGATGAAACACTCCAGTTCCATTCCTTTTCTTTTCAGCAAGAAACTCCTGGTTTGATTTTCTCCAGAAAGGTTTCTTCTGTTCCTCCTCAGCACTTCCACCTGAAACAAATTCTGTTTTTGTTTTAGAATTTTTCTCATTTTTATAATTTTCTGGTGGAATAAAACCTAATCCTTTCTTTTTGTAGCTACCATTATGGTTTGGTTTCTTTTGAAAACCAGAACCAGAATTGTAGCCCTTTTTCTTGTTTAAATGTTGTTGAACTCTTGAAGTGTATTTATTAGGTTTTCCAGTAAGATTTAAATCTTTTATTTCAGAAATCTTAATTTCTGTCATTTTGAAAACCTTTTTGATCATTTCAATTCTAACACTTCTTATTGGAAACTCTTTGTCAGAATATAATTTGTCAGAATCATTTAAAGTATAGGCTACTTCAAATGTTTCATCATCCAAATTTGCTTTTGATAACCAAAACTCTTTACTGTATGTCCGTTTAACCGACGATTTTGGACTGTTGACTGACGAACTTAAACCTCCAGACTCAGACTTTGACTCAGACTCCTCATCAGTATCCAACACCTGATCGACCACCTTTTTGATTAACTCAGACTCATGATCAGTGTCAGACGATGTAAAAGTAACATCAATGTTTTCTGGTAAATCATCAGTTGTATCGGTTTTTAGCTTTATATTGACTGCTTTTTCGACTTGCTCCTCATTTGGTTTTCTGGGAGAATAACCTTCCCTGATTGGAGGCAGACACTTGTTATAACTAGCAGTCGTTTTCTTACCAGTATCCTTCTTCTTTGGCTTGTCATCTTGAAAAACTTCCATACCTGCAACAGTCGGATAAATTCTATCAATAAGATAATCAGAACTAGAATAACTCTGCAATAATCGTCTGATTCTCTCATTTTCAATCTTCTCCTTCTCTAACTCTTGCTTCCACTTTGCACTTTCTTCGATGTAAAAGTTAATAGCTTTTTGCTTCGTCATCAATGTTGCATTCATCATCGTCAAAGCATTTTCTCTTTCAGAGTTTGTCTTTTAAAGACCAGTTACTGTTCTGTTCAAAACATCATAAGACTCCTTTACATAATTGAGATTGAACAATAACTGTTCCTTCATCTTCTCAAACTCAGCCAACTTTTCATCTCTAGCTGCACATTCCATGCAAGGTTCCAAACACTTCAAGCAAGGTTTGATGACTTCCACAGTCTTTTCTACTTCTATGATCTTCTCAACTTCAACAACTTTCTCAGCTTCAGTCACCTTTTCTTCTTCACTCATTTGTTCAATCTTTTCAGCAACAAATTTAACTTCTTCATGTTGAACAACATTTTTAGCTTTCATTTCTTGTTGTTCTTTTGCAGCTCGTTTTTCCTTCAGTTTCTCCAAGCGATCTGCAAAATAAAAATGAAAACTTTCAGGAGAAAGATGAGATTTTGCAACATTAATATGTTTTTCTTCCTCATCATCACTACTGTTATCTATTGGTGACTGATCAAACTCAATTGATTTTTTAGCATTATCATCTGAAGAACCAGAATCAACTGGTGTTTGATCAAAAACAATTTCCTTTTCTGAACTTTCATCACTTTGTGAACTTTCATCTGAACTCTGTGAGCTTTCTTTAGAAGCAATCGAAACTTCTTCTGTACTCTTCACAGTTTCACTAATAGACTTCATCCATGTGGTAAACATATCTGGTTCTTTCACCATTTTAGCAATGAAAGCTTTTAATTCTCCTTTTTCATCAACAAACATATCCCAGCTCAATCCTTTAGGCAATTTTTCATCATCTTGAAAATTCCAGTTAAAATTCTCTTGATTTCCCAGACATGCTCTTTTTGAATCCTCGATTACTTTTCTACCATGAGCCACCTGTGATTCTTGCTGTTGTTGCTGACCAACTTGCTGATATATGGCTTTCCTGTAATAGTCATCTTTTCCAAATGGATTCTGAACACCACTAGCTTCCCTGTTTTTGCGTTCTCTCTTGAAATGGCCTTTCTCCCTGCATCGAAAACAAGTAGCTTTAGATTTATCAAAACCTAAAGTAGAAACATGTGCATCAAGAAAGTCATTTCTCCCAGTAATCAGTTTGAACTTTTCTGCTCGTCTCAGAACGCTAGCTAAACACCATTTGATGTCCATAAGTTCCATCTCTTCAGCGTCTATCTGATCGTAATCCTCTTTTGTGAGCATAGGATTTCCGATACGACCAGCAACCAAACCTTCATATGATAGTAGCACAGAACCAAGTAAAGCCATGTGATCTTTCGCAATCTCTTCAGAAAAACTTTGACTGTCTGGAAGATTCAAGGCAATATTGCATTGTATCACATAACCACTTCCACTTTTTGTACTTTGAGAACTAAAACTTGAAGTTGGGCTCTTTGGATTAACACTCGGGTATGAAGAGAAACCACTACTACTTTTAGGACTTTGATCAACATTTTCAGTAGAATCTCCCGCACTAAATGCAGTTTGTATCTTTGGGCTTCTTTCAACTTCTGGAACACTGCCTTTGTAATACATTTTTACATCCTATTGACCACTCGGACTGTTCATCCTTGCGATCTTTTGCTGTTCCAAATCCTGACTTTCAATCTTCTCAATGAACTGAGAAATAGTCAATCCATCATAAATACCCGTATTCTTCATAATCATCAAATATGTACCCCACTCCTTTTGCGGTAGAGCATCGGCTAATTTGTCTACCCACTCTTCAGGCTCTTTTGTAATACTCAGCATTGACATGGTTCGCACTAAATAACAGTAACGTTCAATCAGCTTCTTCGTATCTTCTCCCGGTAAACTACTGAACAGATCAAACTCTTTCTTGAGTAGTGCTTTCTTGCTCTTGATCATGTTCTCACTCCCTTCAAAGTTAACTCGAAGAGCATCCCAAATTGATTTTGATGTCTTATCATGTTGTAGTAACACAAAAATGTCTTCTTTGATGGCTTGTTGAAGCAAACTTATCATCATCTTTTCAGCACGATACATATCTCGTTCTTGATCACTAAACTCAGAAATTGTTTTTACAACTTGCAAATCAGTACGAGGCAAAACATATTTCTTCAGAATGCACTCCCAAGATCTAAGATGGTTTGCCTGAACCCAGTTTTCGAATCTGTCTTTCCACCCGTAGTACTCTTCAATACTCATCAGTTTCGGGTGCTTTTGTAACGTTCCGGTCTCGTTTTCCAAGTTCATATTCTGAGCAATGGAAGCCGGAGTAGTAGGAGATGAAGCAAACGCGTTGTAGAACTCTTCACTCATGATGACGTATCACCTGTTTCAAAAACAGTAACTTTCGAGCGAAATTAACCCAGAAACAATTTTAAGCGAAATCACTAATTGGAGTTTGGGGCGAAATCAAAATAATCCACTGGAGCGAAATCAGAAATATGTAACTCTAGAGCGGAATCAATAAAGAGTATGGAGCGGAATCTCAAACTTTGTATCCCAGGAGCGAAATCAACAAGTATCTCGAGCGAAATCAGAATCAATAAGCAGTTTGGAGCGAAATCAGAAGCTATCAGGAGCGGAATCAGAAAATATCCACTCGAGCGGAATCAGTTCGAAAGTCCATTTTGTCCATTTTTAGTGTGAATTTTAGTCTCAAACTTTCAAGGGTTTGTCTATGTCCAATTTTAAACAGTTTGTAAAAATTTGAACCGGTTTTGACCGTGAAAACGTCCTGAATAGATGAAAGAAGGTGTAGAATATAGAAATCTCGATGAAATAAGGCTGTAATCTGCAGAACTCCTCCTCCTGAGCTCTGATACCAATTGTAGGATCGTGTATGAACCCGAATGAGTCGTTCAAAGGAGTTTTAACTTCGTTTCAGAGGCGGAAACTAAGAAACAAAGATAGAAAACAGCTAAATCTTCACTTTAAACACTGATTGTATTGATCTGATGTTGTTTACAATTAAATCTCACACCGGCAGCACTTCGGTATGGAATACAAGGATCTGTTATCTGATTTTTCTCAGAGACACCTATATACAGGGTCTTGATTCGCTCGTAATAACATACTGACGATTGGGGCGGAATTAGACTTAGGAGCGAAATTAGTCTTTTAAACACTCTAAACATGCTATATACTTGACCTACGAGCCCTGATCTATATAATCTAATCTAAGACTCGATACAAGACGAAGTCGACAAATGTATGCACCAACAAGAGCAATCAGAAATGAGAAGAGGTGAAATGAGAGCCATGATCAAGGGGGGTATTAATAGTTTTTTGAGAGCCGTTAGGATCGCTCATTGATAAACGTGATTCGATCTCAGCCTTACAAGTGTGCCCCATGTTTTAGAAAACTATGGGTACACTAAAACCAGCCCCTAGAATCAATTATGTGAGACAAGAAAGCAAAACCAAAGCTGGTTTTGAAATTCTGATGTTGGGTGTTGGCATACAGACCGTATGAGGTCCTGTATATGGTCCGTAAGGACCAGGTCAGCTCAGCAACTTTCGATTGTTGTCTCTTTTGGCCCCTGCACTTGATAAATGTCATTTCTGATACATTTAAGGCCCGTTAAACCATTTTTAAGGCTCTACAATGATGCCTAAACATAGGGAACATGAAACATGCTCAAAAATATGCCGGATGTTGGTTCGTTTGGTCGTACGGTCACGTTGTTCGGCTAATTACGACGAAACACGGACGGACGCGAAAAACGAACCAAATTACGCGACGAATGGAATTTTATCAAGCCAAACACTAAAATAAAATATTTTAGTGCTTACATAAAATTTTGGATCTCTGGATGTATCCATAATGTAAGATATGCGCGAAAATGCAAACTTGTGCACTTTTTGACACTTTTAGCCCCTGCATGACTTAAAAGTTTATTTTTGCGCACGAAACACCTCTAAGCCTATTTCTAAGCTAGGTAAGGGATATTTAGGATATTTTTAACTTATGGTCATATTCCGGAAGGTCCGATATTTTACGAATCGACATACTTTTGCAGTTTGACGCAAATAGTCCTTTAATCGCACAAAGCAGCGCGAAATGTCGTTTAATGATACCCAGCCTTCCATAGCCCATAATGGGCATTCCCAAGCATATACTTAAATATTACTACACTCCCGTTTGCTTAAATGGTCACCGAAAGGTGTAGATTCAAAAGTTGACGCTTTAGGTCCCTCTATTGCGCAAACTTGCGCATTTCATCGTTTAATAGCATCGAGGCCTTATCTAATCCATCTTAGGCATTCTTGAGAGTATTATTGAACATCACGATGCTTCGGGTTCGCTAAAAGGTCATTCAGAGGTATAATTAAACATATTGACACTTTTAGTCCCTCTAACTTGCAAAGTTGCGTGTAACTTTACTTATAGGCATAAAAAATTTAGACGGCCAATGTTTGGAATTCCCGAGAGTATAATAAAATATCATGAAGCTCCCGGTTTGTTAAAAGGTCACTCAGAGGTAAGAATTAACATGTTGACGCTTTAAACCCTTCATTGCGCAAACTTTCAATTAATTACGCTAACGGCTATACTCGATCAACAAGTGGCTTATTTGTGAATATAAATACCGTACGAGGTTATTCAGAAACTTATTTTAGGTATACAAACACTTCCAGTCCTTTCATAATCAAGGTTTTCGATTTTTTTGAAAAATTAGTCCCCTAAATTTACTATTTGACTTCATTATTGTTTATTACACGTGTCAATACATCATTGGACGTGATTTTATGAGGTGTTACATCCTCACCCCCTTAAAAGAAATCTCGACCTTGAGATTTGCTAAGATGATGGAAAGATAACTCTTGCATCTCAGACGGTGCAAGACGATATGGAGATTTAGCAATAGGATTAGCACCAGGTACAAGATCAATACAAAACACAACTTGGCGTGCAGGGGGTAAACCAGGTAATTCTTCAGGAAATACGTCAGGATAATCTTGAACAACAGGGATATCTTGAATAGTTTTACCCTTGCCTTACTCCCCTACGACATGTGCCAAGAAGGCCACATAGTTCTTTCGTAGGTATTTTTAGGCTTGGGTACAAGACATAAGCTTAAGACTACTAACGGGTTTCTCCCCACGAACTTCTAAGATCTCACCAGTCGAAAGCGGTATACGAACAGTCTTCTCAAAACAAACCACCTCAGCATGGTATTTGGCTAACCAATCCATTCCTACTCTTACATCGAAGCTCCCAAGTTGCATCGGCATGAGGTCAATAGGAAAGAGATGGTTATTAAGGTTCAACTAGCAATTTCGAAGAACAGAATCAAGGACAATGGGTTCACCGCTAGCTACCTCTACTGTCAAGGGCTTTCCTAGTTTTGTTCTAGTCATCGAAAGCATAGGCTCAAAAGCTAAGGACACAAAACTTTTATCGGTACCCGAATAAAAAAGAACAGAAGCAGGTTGGTTGTTAACAAGGAACGTACTATTCACCACTTCGTTATCTGGGCGTGCCTCTTTAGCATTTAAATTAAAAGCTCGACCACGAGCCTCTGCCTGATTTGTGTTTGCCAACTTCGGGCAGTTGTTCCTGTAGTGGGTCAGATCCCCACAGTTATAACATGAACCAAGCGGGTAGTGAGGTCGTGCAGCAGCAGGGTTTTGTGCAGGGTTTTGTACTGCCTGATTTTGGTAAGGAGCAAAACGACACCTATTGGCAAGATGACCAGATTTTCCACAGTTAGTGCAGATGCAGCACTGTATATGTGGTTGATGGTGGCTGTTACATTTGTTGCACAGGGGTGCATTGCCAGCATACTGCCTCTTGGCAGCTGGTTGTGCAGGCTGATTCTGTACTGCCGAGTTTGCTTGTGCTATAACAGCGAAGTTATTGGAAGCCTTACGCTTCTTAGACTTCCTTGAAGACTCAACCTTTTAGCCCTTAATATCCTTTGTCTTGTCAGACTGTTTCTGTCACACCCCGACTGCGTTAAAACAACAAACCGCGGCGGAAACGTCGGGGAGTGATGCGACAGAATTATTATTTCAACAACCATAGCAATTAAAGTTTTGTATTATTAAGGTTAATGTTTAATTTGTCTTGGAGTTCAAACAAAACATAACATAAATATCTGTCTTTTAAGTCACTAAGGCCCAAGTCCGCCTAAGTGTAGCACAAACATCATCATGCATTAGCACCTGAAACACATGCGAAAATAGGTACGTCAGCATAAAAATGCATGTGAGATACATAGGTTTTGTTTATGCAGGATTCATGATTTGTAGTTAAAAGAAGTGTTTTACAAAAGTAGTCATGAACCTTGTAAAATGTTTTTCTTTTATGAAATCATGTGAAAATCGATATGAAAATCAAATGATATAAAAGAAATATGCATGGTTAAATAGATAACCAAGTAAAAGTGAATTTGTATAAAATATGTAATTTGTATAACAATGTCGTGTTCTTGTAAAAATGTTTCATGTCCTTGACTAAGTGGTTTAGGTAACACAACGATGTATAATACAATAAAAGCACTTATATATAGGAAGTACCAGCGGCGTATCCACCATGCTTTTATCATATAACACATAGCCCCGTTACATAAGTCACTTATCAATAATCAACCAAAATGTCTTGCTCAATGTCAAAATGTTTTATGTGTAAACCATGTTCAATGTCATGTGTGAAATGTATCATGTATAACTAAATGAAATGCATAGCAAGTAGAAAGTATCTACTCAAACCATGTGATAATGTCAATGTGATAACAATGTCATGTACGGTGAATAAAAGCATTTACTCAACCCCGTAGGAAAATGTACAAAATAAAGTTTTTGAATAAACCTAAGTTTAAATCAAATGTTATGTTTTGCAGAAAACAATGCTTTATGATTACAAATATTTATGCAGTAATGTTTATTCGCATACATTCAAGCCCTGCAACTGTGGCGACAAACCTTTAAACAAATTAAAGGTTTGTCTAAGTTATGTATATCGGATTCTGTCATTCCCAACTTCCAAACAAACCTAGGAAGTCAGAAACGGGATTTGTCAAGTCCTATGGTACCATTACATGCTATCGAGCGGCGTAGCTAATGTTAATGAATGTATTATTGTCCCGATTAAACATACCAAATGCCATAACTAATGTTGCATGTGAAAACCATGTACTAAGTATGCTAAGTAAACATACATAGTAGAAATGTTCATGAAATCAATGTGCTAGCATGCTAAGTAAACATACATAGCAAAAATGTTTATGAAATCAATGTGCTAGCATGCTAAGTAAACATACATAGCAAAACATAATTTAAAGCATGTACTATATGTGTACTAGGTGAAACTAGCATGTTTATGTCATAAAAGCAATGAAAAGCATGAAAGTATCAAGTATGCACATGTGTATCACCCCAAAATATTTGAAAGCGGTAAAAGAGGGGAACTATGTACTCACTTGGGATTGCTTATTAGTCTTGAGAATAAGACCAACTAAAGCTCCAAGGATCACGAATCAAACGGCACCTAATATAGGTAACTATGTTAATAATCGGATCCTACATCGGGAGATAGGATAGAATGATGTTCTATAAATCAAATGAGTATTTGAACTCATATGGTATGATTTAATAGAGCTAACATTCTGATTTGAAAGTCTGCCTAAGTGCTCTTGACCCGTTTCGACCCGTTATGGTAGTATAAGCTACTATATCGCGTCGGTTGCGTAAAACTATGGTTGGATGGTTATCAATGAACTATGTCAAGTCTTAGATGCCCAATTATACCTAAACATGTTACTAAATCAGATTAGATGTAAAAAATATGTTCACATATGCACAATATGAATTTATGCTTCAAAAGGGCATGTTGGTCATTTCCTGTGGGCATATAAGCTACTTAACAATCAACTAACCAATCCTAGGTGATCATAAGGTATAACCTCAGAGGTTATTCCCTATGCAACTATGATCACTAATCATGCTTGGTCGGATCCTAAAGATCGACCAAATGAGTCGGGTTCGAAAGTCTAAGCGGTTGTTTAGACCGCTTAACTTACGACCCTAAACAAGCACTAAACTAATAGTGACGAGTTAAACATGTCAAAACATGTTTAACTAACTTAGAAAACTGATTTGGTATCAAAACAAAGTGTTTTGATACCTAAGAGTAGTTCCATTGCAAAATGCGTGCTAAAACGCATTTTGACCGAAACTTTGACTCGTCACTACACCTAGTTAACGTGGTAATCAGTAGGTATAATCGCTAAGGATTATAACCATTGTGATTACAATCACGTTGCAAAGTTCAAACGAACTTTGATTTGACCATTGACTGGTCAAAACTGAAAGTCAAACACTGTTTGACTTTTACGCAAGGAAAGCGATAGAAGGACGAAGGAAGCTTACAACGGGTGCTTGCTAGGGAGAACTTGATCTTATAATTCTCAGGTATGAAGTTTATAAACCTCAACTTAGAGAATTTAGATCAAGGGTGAATTGAAACAAATGAAATGGCATGCTATTTATAGTTGTTGTGAACTCACAAGATCATGCCATTTGTTTGTGTAACTTCCAAGCAAAAATCTCAACCATACAAGTGTTTGATGCAGGTTAGAAGCCTTGGAGAGGTGTTAACTTGGTTAACACACAAAGAATTTACAATAACAGCCCCTAATCTATCAAACAGTTGCTGATAAATCAAAATCTGGAACTGGGCATTTTCAGGCGGCCCGTGTAAGATTCAGACAGGGCTTACGCGGCCCGTGTGAAATCAGCAGATCAGCAACAGTTTGAGAATTTACAAGATCAGTCCCTACAATGTGTTTAAGCTCATTTCAGGCACTTTTGACCCCCTATAGGCCATTTTCAAGGCTCTACAAGGTCATTAAAGTTTAGAGGACTCAAAATATGCTCGAAAAACTCTTGGATGTCGGTTCGTTTGGTCGTACAGTCACGTTATTCGTCAAATTACGACGAAACTCGAACGGACGCAAAAACGATCCAAATTAAGCGACGAATGGTATTTTTTGCATGCCGATCACTAAAATAAAAATATTTTAGTGTGTACAAAAATTTTGGATGCCCAGATGTGGTCAGAACGTAAGATATGCGCGTAAATGCAAACTTACGCCGTTTTTGACACTTTTAGTCCCTGTAAGATCATATAAGCATATTTTCGCACTGTTTAGGTTATATATGGTATGTTTAGCTTATGATCAAGTTCCGGACTGTACGTTGCCTTACGAAACGGTAGACTTTTGCAAGTTGACGCACATAGTCCCTGTGAGCGAATAAACTTGTTTTTGCCATACCGAAGCCTTCAAAACTTATTTCTAAGTTATGTAAAGGTTATTTAAGGTATGTTAAGCTTATGTTGCTGTTCCGGAGTGTTTGTCGTATTAAACTGCTTACGTTTACGCACCAATTTGCGTATAACTTCCTAGAAAGCAATATAGAGTTTAAAATTGAGCAAAAATCAAAACGCGCAAAATGTCAAACGTAAATAACAAACATTGGGATCAAAACACACTGTTTTATTAATATTGGATTGTTCAAAGTTTGTACAATGATCACACAATCACAGATGTCACAGTCTCCCCTACTTTAGGAAATTTCGTCCCGAAATTTATTTAGAGGAAACTTGTGAGAATAGATGCGGATATTTCGCTTTCATCTGATCTTCACGTTCCCAAGTAAAATCTGGGCCAGGTTTAGATTCCCAGCGAACTTTGACAATAGGTATGCGCTTGTGTTTGAGCTTCTTGACTTCACGATCCATGATTTCCACAAGTTTCTCAACGAAGTGCATCGTGTTATCAACATGAATTTCATCTAGTGGTATGTGGAGGTTCTCATCAGCTAAACACTTTTTGAGATTGGACACGTGGAAAGTTGGATGAACATTTCCAAGTTCAGGAGGTAGCTCAAGTCTGTAGGCTACTTTTCCGATTCTTTCAATGATCTTGAATGGTCCAACATAGCGTGGTGCAAGTTTTCCTTTCTTTCCAAATCGGATCACTCCTTTCCAAGGGGATACCTTGAGTAGGACGTGATCACCAACTTGAAATTCTAAGGGCTTGCGTCGTCGATCCGCGTAACTCTTTTGACGGCTTCTAGCTGTCTGAAGGTTATCACAAATCTTTTTGACCTTATCTGTAGTCTCTAGAATGAGTTCGGGTCCAGTAAGCTGAGCTTCACCTATCTCATTCTAGCAGACTGGTGAATGACATTTTCGACTGTATAAAGCTTCGAAAGGAGCCATGTTGATGCTAGAGTGATAACTATTGTTGTAGGAGAATTCGATCAACGGTAGATGCGAATCCCAACTACCACCAAAATCAATCACACATGCTCTAAGCATATCCTCCAGTGTCTGGATTGTTCTCTCAGATTGACCATCCGTTTGAGGATGATATGCTGTGCTCAAATTTAGTTGGGTACCCATGGCAGACTGCATGGTTCTCCAAAAGCGAGACGAGAATCAAGCATCTCTGTCAGATATAATGTTCAAAGAAACACCATGTCGAGATACAATCTCATCAACGTATATCTTGTCAAGCTTGTCAGCAGAAAGATCCTCACGGATCGACAAGAAATGTGCTGACTTTGTTAGACGATCAACAACAACCCTAATGGTGTCATGACCTCTTTTAGTACACGACAGTTTGGTAATGAGATCCATAGCAATGTTTTCCCATTTCCAAACTGGAATCTCTGGTTGCTCCAATAATCCATAGGGATGTTGGTGTTCTGCCTTAACCTTGAGACAAGTAAGGCATTTGGAAACATATAAGGCAATGTCCTTCTTCATACCCGGCCACCAATACTGGGTTCGAAGATCCTTATACATTTTATCCGCACCAGGATGAATAGAATAACGAGACTTATGAGCTTCATCCATTAGCAAGGTGCGAAGATTGTCTATACTTGGGACCCACAAACGGCCCATGGAATAGAATATCCCAAAGTCTTTCAATTCAAGCTCAGGCTTAATGTGACATGGTAATTCCTTACCCATCAAGTCTTGTGTAACACAAGCATGTTGAGCCTGAGTAATGCGGGTTTGAGTATCAAATCGAACCTGAACACAGTGATGTTTGACACATTCCTTACGACTCAATGCATCAGCCACGACATTTGCCTTACCAGGATGGTAGCGAATTTCGCAGTCGTAGGCGTTTAGAAGCTTAACCCAACGTCGTTGCCTCATGTTAAGTTCTTTCTGATTGAAGATATGCTGGAGACTCTTGTGGTCAGTAAACACTACACACTTTGTACCGTAAAGGTAGTGTCTCAAGATTTTGAGAGCAAAAACTACTGCACCTAACTCAAGATCATGAGTCGTGTAGTTTTTCTCGTGCACCTTCATCTGTCTTGTTGCATAAGCTATGACTTTGTTTTCTTTGCATAAGAACGCAGCCAAGGCCTAAGTTGGATGCATCACAGTACACCACAAAGTCATCGTTGACCTCAGGCAAAGATAGAATAGGTGCACCACAGAGTTTCTGTTTCAAGGTCTGAATACCTTGTTCATTAACGGTTTGTTCTTCTGAGTTAAAGCAGTGAGAGGAACCACAATCTTGGAGAAGTTTTCAATGAAACGGCGGTAATAACCCGCTAGACCAAGAAATGAACGAACCTCAATAGGAGTAGTAGGTGTATCCCAATCCTTAATCGCACTGATTTTGGCGGGATCTACATGAATACCTTGTTCATTAACGATGTGCCCCAGAAATTGAACTTCATTAAGCCAGAATTCGCACTTGGAGAATTTGGCGAAAAGCTATTCTTTCTTTAGGAGCTCCATTGTAATACGAAGATGCTGCTCATGATCAGCTCGAGTCTTAGAATAGATCAGAATGTCATCAATGAATACAATGATGAACTTGTCCAAATAAGGCTTGCAGACCCTATTCATCAAGTCCATGAAAATAGCAGGAGCATTTTGTTAAACCGAAAGGCATAACGGTAAACTCATAATGACCATATCGCGTACGGAAAGCTATTTTGGGAATATCTTCTTCAATCACTCGAAGTTGATGATACCCAGAACGTAGATAAATCTTTGAAAAACGAGTAGCACCCTGTAGCTGATCAAAGAGATCATCAATGCGAGGTAGGGGATATCGATTCTTGATGGTAAGCTTGTTAAGCTCACGGTAATCGATACACATCCTGAAAGATCCATCTTTCTTTTTCACGAATAGGACAAGAGCGCCCAAGGTGAAAAGCTCGGACGAATGAATCCTTTGTCAGAAATTTCCTGAAGCTGCTTAGACAACTCTTGCATCTCAGACGGTGCAAGACGATAAGGTGACTTTGCAATAGGATTTGCGCCAGGTATGAGGTCGATACGGAACTCAACTTGGCGTACAGGGGGTAAACTAGGTAATTCTTCAGGAAATACCTCAGGATAATCCCGAACAATAGGGATATCTTGGATAGTCTCACCCTTGCCTTTCTCCTCTACGACATGTGCCAAGAAAACAACATATTTCTTTCGTAGGTATTTTTGGGCTTGGGTACAAGACATGAGTTTAAGGTTACTAGCAGGTTTCTCCCCATGACCCTCTAAGATCTCACTAGTCGAAAGTGGAATACGAACAATCTTCTCAAAACAAACCACCTCCGCATGGTATCTGGCTAACCAATCCATTCCCACTATAACATCAAAGCTCCCGAGTTGCATCGGTGTGAGGTCAATAGGGAAAAGATGGTTATTGAGGTTCAACTGGAAATTTCGAAGGACGGAATCAAGTACAACGGGTTCACCACTAGCTACTTCTACTGTCAAGGGCTTTCCTAGTTTTGTTCTAGTCATCGAAAGCAAAGGCTCAAAAGCTAATGACACAAAACTCTTATCGGCACCCGAATCAAATAGAACAGAAGCAGGATGGTTGTTAACAAGGAACGTACCGTTCACCACTTCGTTATCTGCACGAGCCTCATTTGCATTTAGCTTAAAAACTCTACCACGAGCTTGTTCCTGATTTGCATTTGCCAACCTCAGGCAGTTGTTCCTGTAGTGGGTCAGATCCCCACAGTTGAAACATGAACCAGGCGGATAGTGAGGTCGTGCAAGATTCTGGGTAGGGTTTAGTGCTGTTTGGTTTTGAGCTGCCTGATTTTGGTTAGGAGTAAAACGGCAGGTGTTCGCAAGATGACCAGACTTGCCACAGTTGGTGCATATACGACATTGCACCTGTGGTTGATGGTGACTATTACAGCGGTTGCACAGAGGTGCATTACCAGTATACTGCCTCTTGGCAGTAGGTTGTGCATGCTGATTAGGAGCAGCCTGATTTGCTTGAGCAGTAACAGCGAAATTCTTGGAAGCCTTACACTTCCTAGATTTCTTTGAAGACTCAGCAGCCTTCTTGCCCTTTTTCTCACTGGTGCTATCAGACTGTTTTAGCTTCTTATCCCCCTTTCTGTGGAGTTTACCCTTCTTGACTTGTGATTCAGTAAGGGTTGCAGCTAGCTCAAAGGCCTGTCGGACGGTAGTGGGGTTGCTGCCAGTAACAATATTCTAAACAGGATCTAGCAAACCGTCTATGTATTTCTCAATAGCCTTATCCAAAGGCGTAACCATTGTAGGACAGAGCAAGCTTAACTTCTCGTATCTGTCGGTGTATGCCCGGTGTTCACCACTGTCTTATTTCAGGTCATGGAACTCATTTTCTAGTGCCCTCTGCTCGTGACGAGGGCAGAACTCTCTCATCATAAGAGCTCTAAGTTCCTCCCATGTTTGACCCAAAGCAACATCAGCACCTCTATCTCTCATTACCCCATTCCACCATGTGAGAGCCCTCTTTTGGAATACACTTGAAGCAAACTCGACCTTACGATTGTTCGGACACTGAACATGGTGAAAAGTGCTCTCAAGACTCTCAAACCACTGGAGAAGCCCTGTTGCTCCTTCGGAACCACTAAACTTGAGTGGTTTAGCCGAGTTAAAACTTTTGAAATTGCACGGAGCAGGTGCATTATTGTTATTGTTGGCTTGGTTTAGTTGACTTATGAGATTCGGTAGCATAGCAGCCATCTGCTGTGCTATAATAGCTGCCAGTTCGACATCAGGCTGTTGAACGTTACGTCGAGGAGGCATTCTAAAATAGGAAACATGAGAGAAAATGAGTGAGATGATGTGATGAAAGAAATGAGATATCACTAAAATCGACAAAATGCAAGGATGGTGGTCATTTGTTTGTTACCATAAAGCAAACAAACGACACACAGTGACAAATCAAAGTAAATAGGTCATAATAATGTATCGCTGAAGACATGCTCGCCTATAAGTGAACACTCACCCCAAGAGTTCCCAGGTAAGAGTGACTGGTCCGATACTGCGGATTTGTACGAACACTCTAGCCTTAGACAGAAAACTCAGGGTACATGCATTCACTCTTCCAGTTTGCACGTGTTCACATTATTTAGACCCAAACTTTGACGAGATTTTGAAAATTCGGAAGGCACGTGGCCAAAAGAAATCATCTAAGGATAGATGATTGATTTCAAACTCATTTTGGAATTTGTGTTCAACTTTTGGTAATCACCTAAGGATAGGTAACGTGTATTGTTTTAAGATCTAAACACAAGAAAACTTGTGTTAGGGTCGTAGAAAGTTATAGTCTAGGTCAAAGCATTACTAATAACCTAATTCCCTATAACCATTCGCTCTAATACCAACTCTTCGGTCACACCCCGACCGCGTTAAAACAACAAACCGCGGCGGAAACCTCGGGGAGTGATGCGACAGAATTATTGTTTCAACAACCATGGCAATTAATTTTTTGTATTATTAAGGTTAATGTTTACATTGTCTTGGAGTTCAAACAAAACATAACATAAATATCTGTCTTTTAAGTCACTAAGGCCCAAGTCCGCCTAAGTGTAGCACAAACATCATCATGCATTAGCACCTGAAACACATGCGAAAATAGGTACGTCAGCATAAAAATGCCTGTGAGATACATAGGTTTTGTTTATGCAGGATTCATGACTTGTAGTTAAAAGAAGTGTTTTACAAAAGTAGTCATGAACCTTGTAAAATGTTTTTCTTTTATGAAATCATGTTAAAATCGATATGAAAATCAAATGATATAAAAGAAATATGCATGGTTAAATAAATAACCAAGTAAAAGTGAATTTGTATAAAATATGTAATTTGTATAACAATGTCATGTTCTTGTAAAAATGTTTCATGTCATTGACTAAGTGGTTTAGGTAACGCAACGATGTATAATACAATAAAAACACTTATATATAGGAAGTACCAGCGGCGTATCCACCATGCCTTTATCATATAACTCATAGCCCCGTTACATAAGTCACTTATCAATAATCAACCAAAATGTCTTGTTCAATGTCAAAATGTTTTATGTGTAAACCATGTTCAATGTCATGTGTGAAATGTATCATGTATAACCAAATGAAATGCATAACAAGTAGAAAGTATCTACTCAAACCATGTGATAATGTCAATGTGATAACAATGTCATGTACGGTGAATAAAAACATTTACTCAACCCCGTAGAAAAATGTACAAAACAAAGTTTTTGAATAAACCTAAGCTAACATTCTGAGTTGAAAGTCTGCCAAAGTGCTCTTGACCCGTTTCAACCCGATATGGTAGTATAAGCTACTATAATGCGTCGGTTGCGCAAAACTATGGTCGGATGGTTATCAATGTGCTATGTCAAGTCTTACATGCCCAATTATACCTAAACATGTTACTAAATCAGATTAGATGTCAAAAATATGTTCACATATACACAATATGAATTTATGCTTCAAAAGGGCATTTTGGTTATTTCCTATGGGCATATAAGCTACTTAACAATCAACTAACCAATCCTAGGTGACCATAAGGTATAACCTCAGAGGTTATTCCCTATGCAACTATGATCACTAATCATGCTTGGTCGGATCCTAAAGATCGACCAAACGGGTCGGGTTCGAAAGTCTAAGCGGTTGTTTAGACCGCTTAACTTACGACCCTAAACAAGCGCTAAACAAATAGTGACGAGTTAAACATGTCAAAACATGTTTAACTAACTTAGAAAACTGATTTGGTATCAAAACAAAGTGTTTTGATACCTAAGAGTAGTTTCGTTGCAAAATGCGTGCTAAAACGCATTTTGACCGAAACTTTGACTCGTCACTACACCTAGTTATTAAAGTTAATGTTTACAATCACGTTGCAAAGTTCAAACGAACTTTGCGTTGACCATTGACTGGTCAAAATTGAAAGTCAAACACAGTTTGACTTTTACGCTAGGAAAGCGATAAAAGAACGAAGGAAGCTTACAAAGGGTCCTTGCTAGGGAGAAATTGATCTTATAATTCTCAGATATGAAGTTTATAAACCTCAACTTAGAGAATTTAGATTAAGGGTGAATTGAAACAAATGAAATGGCATGCTATTTATAGTTGTTGTGAACTCACAAGATCATGCCATTTGTTTGTGTAACTTCCAAGCAAAAATCCCAACCATACAAGTGTTTGATGCAGGTTAGAAGCCTTGGAGAGGTGTTAACTTGGTTAACACACAAAGAATTTACAATAACAGCCCCTAATCTATCAAACAGTTACTGAAAAATCAAAATCTGGAACTGGTCATTTTCAGGCGGCCCGCGTAAGATTCAGATAGGGCTTACGCGGCCCGTGTGAAATCAGCAGATCAGCAACAGTTTAAGAATTTACAAGATCAGTCCCTACAATGTGTTTAAGCTCATTTCAGGCACTTTTGACCCCCGATAGGCCATTTTCAAGGCTCTACAAGGTCATTAAAGTTTAGAGGACTCAAAATATGCTCGAAAAACTCTCGGATGTCGGTTCGTTTGGTCGTACGGTCACGTTATTCTTCAAATTAAGACGAAAGTCGAACGGACGCGAAAACGATCCAAATTAAGCGACGAATTGTATTTTTTGCATGCCGATCACTAAAATAAAAATATTTTAGTGTGTACAAAAATTTTGGATGCCCAGATGTGGTCAGAACGTAAGATATGCGTGTAAATGCAAACTTACGCCGGTTTTGACACTTTTAGTCCCTGTAAGATCATATAAGCATATTTTCGCACACCGAACCACTCAAAGCTTATTTCTAAGCTATGTTTAGGTTATATATGGTATGTTTAGCTTATGATCAAGTTCTGGACTGTACGTTGCCTTACGAAACGGCAGACTTTTGCAAGTTGACGCAGATAGTCCCTGTGAGCGAATAAACTTGTTTTTGCCATACCAAAGCCTTCAAAACTTATTTCTAAGTTATGTAAAGGTTATTTAAGGTATGTTAAGATTATGTTTCTGTTCCGAAGTGTTTGTCGCATTAAACTGGTTATGTTTACGCACCAGTTTGCGTATAACTTCCTAGAAAGCAATATAGAGTTTAAAATTGATCAAAAATCAAAACGCGGAAAATGTCAAACATAAATAACAAACATTGGGATCAAAACACACTGTTTTATTAATATTGGATTGTTCAAAGTTTGTACAATGATCAGACAAGCACAGATGTCACAGTTTCTTATCCCCTTTTCTGTGGAGTTTACCCTTTTTGACTTGAGAGTCGGTTAGGGTTGCAGCTAGCTCAATGGCCTGTCGGATGGTAGTAGGGTTGCTGCCAGTGACGATATCCTGAAAAGGATCTGGCAAACCATCTATGTATTTCTCAATCGCCTTATCCAAAGGCGTGACCATCGTCGGACAGAGCAAGCTTAACTCCTCGTACCTATCAGTATACGCACGGTGTTCACCACTGTCTTGCTTTAGATCTTGGAACTCATCCTCTAGTGCCCTCTGCTTGTGACAAGGGCAGAACTCTCTCATCATAAGAGCTCTAAGTTCCTCCTAAGTTTGACCCAAAGCAACTTCAGCACCTCGATCTCTCATTAACCCATTCCACCAGGTAAGAGCCCTCTTTTGGAATACACTAAAAGCAAACTCGACCTTACGGTTGTTTGGACACTGGACATGGCGAAAGGTGCTCTCAAGACTCTGAAACCACTGTAGGAGCCCAGTTGCTCCTTCAGAACCACTAAACTTGGTTTATTTGAGTAATGAGATTTGGTAGCATAGTAGCCATCTGCTGTGCTATAATAGTTGCTAGTTCGGCATCGGGTTGATGAACGTTACATCGAGGAGGCATTCTAAAAGAGGAAACATGAGAGAAAACGAGTGAGATGATGTGATGAAAAAAAAGAAATGTCATAAATATCGAGAAAATGTAAGGATGGTGGTCATTTGTTCATTACCTCATAACAAACAGACAATACACAGTGACAAATCAAAGTAAATGGGTCATAATAATGTATCGCCAAGACATGCTTTAGCCTATAAGTGGACACTCACCCCAAGTGTTCCCAGGTAAGAGTGACTTGTCACACCCCAACCGATGGCGGAAACATCGAAGTGAGACGAAAACGAGATTGCAAGAGACTTCATAACACTATTTATGACAATAATTAAATAATAGATTTCATTTCACTTCTAAAAGTCGATTACAAAGGTTAAAATCAAATACAATAACTTGATATTCAATATGCTCAATACAAGAATACAACAAACAAGTACATTAACTTAAGACGTCTAAGTGTGTATCTACGCATCATCCCTACTTCAAGTTCAAAGCGTCTTCATCCTCAACCTGTAACATGTTTTAAAATAAAGTTCAATGCAAAAACAAAGGTGAGTATACAAGTTTTTCATACGTAGCATAAAAAGATAAGTTTCAAACAATTCCATGTGGCAAGCTCTTGATACAAGATAAACCATAAAATCGGCATGTGTCTAACATATCAAACCAATGA
>JARYGA010019969.1:0-29048 GCA_030545235.1 Helianthus tuberosus
AAATATAATATATTCTTATGCTTATTCTTATATATGTTTTCGGTTTGCCTACATTTTGACTTAGATTTTTTTTCGAAACGCCACGGCAACACGTATAGCAATTAGAGGTGCACAAAATAACCGGTTAATTAACCGTAACCGGTTATTAACCGAAACCGTAACCGGTTAATAACCGATTTAGGAATAACCGGTCCAATAGGTTATTTAACCGTAGGTTAGTAACCGGTTACAAGTGTTTAGTATAATAACCGGTTATTAACCGGTTTTTTTAAACCGGTTTTTTAACCGATAGACTGGTTAACCGAAAAATGCAAAAAAAAGGCAAAAAAACCGGTTAAAGTAATTAACCGGACCAGTTAAAAAAATAACCGGTTAAAGCATTAACCGGTTAAAGTCAAAAAGTCAAATTAACCGGTATAACCGGTTAACCGATCCGTTTATTAAAATTAACCGGTTTGTGCACCTCTAATAGCAATTCACTAGTTAAAGCTAAAACTTAGGTAGTGTTTGGTATGCAGTAATGAGAGGTGGAATTGAATGAGTGATTACGAGGGAATGAAGAAAAAAGTGTTTGGTTGGTCAATGGAATGGAATCACCTATTCCAAAAGGCATTCCATTCCCTCAAAATCATTCCTTCCACCCCCCATGTTTTTTTTTTTCCATTCCATCCCCTCTTGCACAATTCCTCAACAACACCACAACCCACAACCTTCGCCACAACCCACCACCACCACCACCCACCACCCACCACCGACGCCATCGCCGCCACCCGCCACCACCTCACCCCGACAGCCACCGTCGCCGCCACCACCCACTCGCCACCGTTATCACCCTGAGCTGCGACCAACCGCCTACGCCACTCGCCGCCGCCGCCCACCACCATCGTCGACGCCACCACCACCTCCACAACCAACCGCCGGCGCCGCCACCAACCGCCACCTCTGCTGCCACCCACCACCAACGACCACCTTGTCGCCACCACCACTCGCCGTCATAGCCGCACCGCCACTCGACGCCGCCACCATCACCCATCGCCGCCACCGACACCCACCACCGCCACCTATAACCACCCATAATCACTATCACCGACCACCACCACTCACCGCTAATTTTATTACTCCGTTTTTCTTGCCTACCGAACAATACACAATAATAATTCATTCCATTCACATGGTAACCAAACAAGACATGGAATAGTAATGATCCGTTGCATTCCCTCATCTATTCCATTACCTCGTTTATTCCATTCCTTCGTCCATTCCATTACCGCATACCATTCGTCCATTCCATTACCGCATACCAAACAGGCCCTTAACTCCTTAAGTTCTTTGTTGGGCTACATATAGTTGGGCTGTTGAAAAGCATTGAAATGTACTTGTAAAGCCCATAGACATAATATATTTATCTATTTCAAATCCTTTTAGGGATGTCATGTGAGTGAGATACCGCTTGTTCTTGTAATTGGTAGATTTCTTATTATTAAAAGCGACACCTTAAAGGCTTAAATCTATGTTTCATCACTATTTTCTTGTATTTATTTGTAAACATTTGTTAACACAATCATATGTAACAACTAATGAGTGTTTTGCATTGGTCCTTTTTATTGATTGTCGATTACATGTGAATTATTTATTACGATTTTATCATTTACTATAAGTAGAAGCACTAAAAATAATTGGTAATATTAAAGAAAGATTGTTAAAAAAAACCCTGAAAATTCTTTTATACAAATGCAGTAACCACTCAAATTTCAAGATTTCAATATAATGTATTAAAGTAACCTATACAAGTTACCACAAAATATAATGTATTAAAGTAACCTATACAAGTTACCACATATGTAAGTAAATTTGATCTTTTTTTTTTTTTTTTTTTTTGTAATGTGACGTTTGAAATTCATTTAAATTTTTAAGTAATTTAACAACAAAATATTCTAAGTTAGAACTAAAAATAATCGGTAATACAGATGCTTTACTATCTCAAGATAAACAAAAAAAAAACTTTTAATTTATTTATAATTTTTTAAACAAAAAAAACTTTTAATTAATTTATAATTTTTTAAAAGAAAAAAAAATATGGCAGAAAGACTAAAAATAAGGAAAAGATGCATGAATGTATATCACAAAAACAATCTCAAAGCCTATAAAGACTCCCACTCTTTCCACTTTCAGCCCCCATTCTTCATTTAACACTTATTTCCCATCAATTTTTTCACAAATCACATTTCTGAATCCATTGAAAATCATCACAAAAAAAAAAACAAAAAAATGCCCCCAGAAGATGGCACCACCTCTACAACTACAAACACGGCGGCCGGTGGCAGCGGTAGTGGACCGGCTTTGAAAAAGGGGCCGTGGACGTCGGAAGAGGACGCGGTGTTAATGGAGTATGTGAACACACACGGCGAAGGGAGTTGGAATGTGGTTCAACGGAATTCGGGGTTGTTGAGATGTGGAAAGAGTTGTAGGCTACGATGGACGAATCATTTACGACCTAATTTGAAAAAAGGAGCATTTACGCCCCAAGAAGAACGACGGATCATCGAGCTTCATTCCAAGTTCGGCAACAAATGGGCTCGTATGACACTTCATGTATGTATAGTTCTTGTTTAAGGATGCACAGGGTACAAGGGTACCAACATCCTGCATTTCTGTATTTTCCTACAGAAATGCAGGAGGTGTATATCAGGCCTAAGTGGCCTAACATAGATTTATATTTTTTATTTATGTTTTATTGATTTATATCATGTTTTGTTCTTCAGCTTCCGGGAAGAACAGATAACGAGATAAAGAATTACTGGAATACGCGATTGAAAAGACGATTACGAGCAGGTTTACCGATCTATCCCGTCGATTTCCATCGGAGACAACATGAACAATCTATACCAAATCAAATGATTACATTATCATCATCATCATCTTCATTGTTGTTTGATCAACTAAATTATAATGTGATGAACACACCATTCTATCTTCAAAACTCACAATCAAATCTCGATATTATTCACTCGAACACCCGATTCCCTAATCGAGCTTTCCTGAGTTCCCTTCAATCCAATCTTGCCATGATTCAAATACCAAAACTCGAACCATTTGGCAATGTAGAAACTGAGCTCCCTTCAATCCAATCTTCTTCTCAACCGATAACTCCAGCGTGTTCTTCAAATGATCAAATGATTACGTGATTGAATGATGGTGATAATGCAATTTCACCTTATATATGTCATCACGAAAATAGTGGTTTGTTAGAGGATGTTTTAGGCGAATCCCGAGCTTTAATAAGCTCTCAAGTACATTCGAACCTATGCAAATCATCGGAAACCGATAAGGGTGAAGCGAAAATCGTAGATGACCATCTCCTAATCGAAGAAGAACCCGAGAATGTAACTTTCGAATCGATTTTCGAAACACAAGAGACCAACAAGACAGCTTTCGAGGAGTCCAGTTCCGATCATTCATCTATTGGTGAGTTATGTTATATATTCGTGTTTTTATGAGTAGGTTACTTGTTCAACAATGAGTTATTTAGTATAATTAGGGATCATAGTTTAGGATTTATGTACCTTCTATTTTAATCAAAGAGTTATTTAGTATAATTAGGGATCATTGTGGCCTTACAAAGGTTAATTACTAAAATATAATTATATAAAATATTTTTATTCCCTTTTTGCCACCAGTTAATGTTTCTTTTTCTGAATATGGACAAATGTATCACATATGGCGCCAAACTCGAGTCGAGCCAACTAATATAATTTTTTAGTCAACGTGAGCTCCCTCGATTATAAATGAAAAAGTCATCAAAATAAGTGAACTCAGCATCCTAGGTGAGCCCACGTAGAAAAAGCACAACTACACCCTCAGTTCTTTCTTTTTATGACTGACCTCAATTGCTCATTTAATAACCTAGACAAATCTCACATTTTGCGTAGACAAGTGAGAAGTTGGGCTCGTAAGGATTGCTCGACCTAAATATTATCAATGTTTTTTGGCCGTGTTTGTTGTGGATGAGAGAAGAATTCTTCAAGTAAAGGTGGTCGTGTGGGGTGATTCTAGGGTTGGTTGCCATTTGGGAAGTCAACCTTAGTAATCAAATACAAATTAAAGTCGCGAGCTAGTGATAGGAACATGGGACGATATTGGTTGATATAGGTTTAGATAGCATTGAAGTAATAACCATGTCGTTCATGATGACTAAGCAAACTACATCAAGGATGATGAGTCCTTAGGCCATGTGTAGTGGTAAACCACATAACCCTCTTTGGTGGGGTTATGCGAAAAATGGCAAAAAAGTGTAAGGGGGGGGGGGGGGGGGTTATTAGGGGTTAAAGACTTTGTGATCGAGTTTTACGTGTTTATTTTTATGCACAAATGGGTATAAATTCAAGTTGATTTACGTTTCAACGTAAAAATTTCCCCGGAAACAAGTCGGGTCAAATATAATATGTTCTTATGCTTATTCTTATATACGTTTTCGGTTTGCCTACATTTTGATGTAGATTTTTTTCGAAACGATGTGGCAACACATAAAGCAATTTACTAGTTAAAGCTTAAACTTAACTCCTTAAGTTCTTTATTGGGCCACATATAGTTGGGCTGTTGAAAAGCATTGAAATGTACTTGTAAAGCCCATAGACATAATATATTTATCTATTTCAAATCCTTTTAGGGATGTCATGTGAGGACTGAGGTACTGCTTGTTCTTGTAATTGGTAGATTTCTTATCATTAAAAGTAGGGTTGTACATGAGTCGAGTTAGGGTAAGCTCGGGCTCGGCTTGATTATAAATCGAGCTGGCTGGGTTCGGGTCGGATTTGAAATCGAGCTGAAATTCTAAGCTCGGGCTCGGCTTGGTTTTAAAACGAGCTGGCTCGGCTCGGCTTGGTTTGGCTCAATTTTAAAAATAAAAATTAATACGTAGCTCTCAAAATTCAGTATTCTAAAATATTATTCAATACTTCAAAAGAACATATTCAAAATAAGTTCAACCTAATACATTACAAGTCAAAATCACGTTCAACAACGCAAAATAAGTTTTATATTTCAAGTATACAATATTTGTTCATTAGCACCGCAATCAACCTTTAAATATGTCATAGACATCAAACTACAAGCCTAAATACATGTAAATAATAATAATGTTTTTGTAATATATTATATGTATATAAAAATAAAATATATTATAAGTAAAATAAATAGAGCTAAGTCGAGCCGAGCTACCAAGCGAGCCAAACTGAGTCAATTTGGCTCATCACGAGCCGAGCCGAGCCGAGCTAGGCTCACTTTCAAACCGAGCCATATCGAGCGAGCTCCGAGCTGCGAGCTTTTTGAATAGCCTAATTAAAAGTGACACCTTAAAGGCTTAAATCTATGTTTCATCACTATTTTCTTGTATTTATTTGTAAACATTTGTTAACACAATCATATGTAACAAATAATGAGTGTTTTGCATTGGTCCTTTTCATTTATTGTCGATTACATGTAAATCATGTGAATTATTGTTACGATTTTATCTTTTACTATAAGTAGAAGCACTAAAAATAATTGGTAATATTAAAGAAAGATAGTTAAAAAAACCCTGAAAATTCTTTTTTATAAATACAGTAACCACTTTCAATATAATGTATTAAAATAACCTATACAAGTTACCACATATGTAAGTAATTTTGATATTGTTTTTTTTTTTTTTTTTTTTTCTAATGTGACGTTTGAAATTCATTAAAATTTTAAGTAATTTAACAACAAAATATTCTAAGTTAGAACTAAAAATAATCAGTAATACAGATGCTTTACTATCTCAAACAAAAAAAAACCTTTTAATTTATTTATAATTTTTTAAAAGAAAAAAAAATATGGCAGAAAGACTAAAAATAAGGAAAAGATGCATGAATGTATATCACAAAAACAATCTCAAAGCCTATAAAGACTCCCACTCTTTCCACTTTCAGCCCCCATTCTTCAATCAACACTTATTTCCCATCAATTTCTTCACAAATCACATTTCTAAATCCATTGAAAATCATCACACAAAAAATGCCCCCAGAAGATGGCACTAGAAACATGGCGGCCGGTGTCAGCGGTAGCGGACCGGCTTTGAAAAAGGGGCCGTGGACGTCGGAAGAGGACGCGGTGTTAATGGAGTATGTGAACACACACGGCGAAGGGAGTTGGAATGCGGTTCAACGGAATTCGGGGTTGTTGAGATGCGGAAAGAGTTGTAGGCTACGATGGGCGAATCATTTACGACCTAATTTGAAAAAAGGAGCATTTACGCCCGAAGAAGAACGCCGGATTATCGAGCTTCATTCCAAGTTAGGCAACAAATGGGCTCGTATGACACTTCATGTATGTATAGTGCTTGTTTAAGGATGCACAGGGTACAAGGGGTACCAACATCCTGTATTTCTGTATTTTCCTACAGAAATGCAGGATGCGTATCAGGCCTAAGTGGCCTGACATAGATTTATATTTTTTATTTATGTTTTATTGATTTATATCATGTTTTGTTCTTCAGCTTCCGGGAAGAACAGATAACGAGATAAAAAATTACTGGAATACGCGATTGAAAAGACGATTACGAGCGGGTTTACCGATCTATCCGGCCGATTTCCATCGGAGACAACATGAACAATCTATACCAAATCAAACAATTACATTATCATCATCTTCATTGTTGTTTGATCAACTAAATTATAATGTGATGAACACACCATTCTATCTTCAAAACTCACAATCAAATCTCGATATTCTTCACTCAAACGCCCGATTCCCTAATCGAGCTTTTCTGAGCTCCCTTCAATCCAATCTTGCCATGATTCAAATACCAAAACTCAATGATCAAATGATTACGCGATTGACTGATGGTGATAATGCGATTTCGCCGTATATATATCATCACGAAAATAGTGGTTTGTTAGAGGATGTTTTAGGCGAATCCCGAGCTTTAATAAGCTCTCAAGTACATTCTAACCAATACAAATCATCGGAAACCGATAAGGGTGAAGCGAAAATCGTAAATGAACATCTTCTAATCGAAGAAGAACCCGAGAATGTAACTTTCGAATCGATTTTCGAAACACAAGAGACCAACAAGACAGCTTTCGAGGAGTCCAGTTCCGATCATTCATCTATTGGTGAGTTATGTTATATATTCGTGTTTAATACATTCACTAGGAAGATTTAGGATTTATACCAGACTTATTTTATTTGGTTTTCTTATAGTTTAGGTTTTATGTAACTTCATTTTTAATCAAAGAGTTTTTTCTTGTCCAAGCTGGGCTCGGGGTCTGTTAACCCTTCACCAAAATTCTTATGTTTTTAAAAGAATATATTAGTGGGACGCTTATAGTTTGTACACATGAGTCGTGACCCATGATCAATATGTTACGCTACTAACTTTTTTTGAATTGGTTTATTTAGAGATCGATGAGATGATTGTGATGGACGATGATTTCTCAATGATTGTGATGAACGATGATTTCTCGAGCTGGCTAGACTTCCCTAACGAGAACCAGGGTCATGTTTCAAACGACAACATGAACCAAGTTGAGATTTCGTGCAACCACCGTGATGGACCATGACCATGACCAAGACCAAGACTGGACCATGGTGCCCTGCTAGCTAGATGATTAGTTTAGTATGAGTAGGTGAGAGCGGATAGTTAGCTCTCTTATATGTTTAATGGGGTTATTAAAAAAGTTGCATTTCGAGTGGTAAAATTATGTTTTAAGGTTCATAGTTGGATTATTTAATCTTTTATACAGTTAAATATGAATGTGCCTGTAACGAGTTAGTTATAAACACAATACAAATTTCGTTATAGTTTAACAAGTTGAAGAATTTAGTTTTCAATGTTAATTTCATAAGTCATAAGTTAATGATATTAAAATGAAGTTTATACAAATCGTATATAAATATGTAAATTTGTAATTTTATAATATTCATATACAAAAATTATCACGTCAAACATGTCAACTTGAACATACGACACGATCTGTAAACCCTCAAACACTACCCATTTAACAACTTCAAGAGATTAACAATATATCTTGGAATAACGATATGGGGGTTAACTTGCCGAAAGAGTAAAAACGACTACCAAAATTTAAATGTGTTAAGTAAAATAGATAGAATGATTATCATGTTTTGTAATTTGTACATGTCATGTTTTCATATATGATAAGTAAAATAGATAGAATGATTATCATGTTTTGTACATGTCATGTTTTCATATATGATAAAACCTTAAAAATAAAGTATTTTACGAAAAGGAAGCTCATTTCATTTTATATGCTCATCCTCTTATTTTATCCTCTTATTTATTCTAAATATAGCAATAATTTCTAAATATGGAAACCTTTATTCCTTTTATCCTCTCTATTTTTAGCATGTTTATTTGCAAGTGTTATTTTGCGTGTTTTTTTATCGTAATCTTGACCTCTTTATACACGGATATCAAAATCAAGCTGTTGCTCGCTCATCATTTTTTCGAACTTTATAATAAACTTTTCAAGTATACTGACGTTAGACCATGCGTAGTGGAAGACACTTTATCCTTTGGCGTTTTGCGTCATGTGGCAGTCCAGTCAGCAATCGATTATTATGGGACATTTTTCTAAAATGGGTGTAGTGGGGATGTGGTATCGTGGGGCATTATGTTAAAAGGGGTGTAAAAATTAAATAAAAAAAACATCAAAAAAGGGTATTGGACAATCAAAAAGAAGAAAAGTTGTTATTGGCCAAAGAAAAAAGTGGGAGCGTGGAAAAAAAAAAGCTTCTTGGATTTTTTTTAGAAAAAACGCCCAAAGGGGTGGTTTTGGCATAAAACGCTCAAATTTTTCTCCACTACGGGTGATCTTATACATTATTTTAGACGTTAATAAATCACTCAAATAAACAAAAAAAACGTCACGTAGAAATATCTAATCTAAATATTAATAAAAGACTCCATAAAATGCCACATGGCAGTTTCTCCTACACCCTCAAACATTCTAATTAAAAAATATTTATTTTATTTTAGTTTAATTTAAAGATTAAAGATAATACCGAATTCAAAGCAAAAGTCTTCGATACTAGATAATTTTAAATTCTTTAAATTTTCTAATATTTTTAAGCTTACGATACTAGATATTATATTCTAACGAGTTAACGTTAACCTGCGCGTTGCGGCGGGATGTTAATTATGATTGTTTAATGAGATGCTGAAATTCTTAATTTTATGCAAAATATTAATTTCATTTTGCTTTTAGCCCCAACTTATAACAACACACTAAGCCATTTTACTTTAAAAAAAAAGTTTTTGAAAACGGCATCATTAAAGAGAATTAAATCATTTGTGTTAACCCACCCGTATCTTAACAGACATCATACTAATGACTGAAAGTTGATTAAATCAAACTCTATTTTATACCTAATTTCTATTGCAAGCTTATATGCAAAATTTATGTATACAAAAACTTACTAAAAATTAATTTCAAATTCTTGTGGTGAAGACTACAAAATAAAAGTTTATATATTATAAATTAATTAAAAGTTAATATTTATTTTCTTTATTTTGTCATGTTAAACATCATAGAATGTATTAATGCTATGTATTTTTTCCCCAAAAGGGATCAAAATAGAATGGTATCATATATTATTATTAATTTTTATAAATGAAAAGTATTATTGAAATGATACATTATTAATCTTTCATTATAAATAAAAAATCATATAGAATTGACAAACCCCACTCATGTAGAAAACCATTACCTTCTCGATAACAGACCCTTTCTCCATCACTTTCTAAAAGGCTGTCTCTCAACGGCACCCTCATCGCCACCACCCACAACCACAAAGTCATACACGAACCTCCTTTGTGTAACATGTGTTTGGTTGCTATTTAGGGCTCCAACGACTTGGTTAAGGTGAGTGTAGTAACAACCGATCGATCTTCTCAGTCGCCGTTTTCCGGCCAATGACGTGTTTCTCCGGCCAAAAAAGCAAGACCCATAGTGTTGGTAGTGGGTTCACGTTTTTTTTCCGGTGAGGAAGGGTAGTATTGTCGGAGTCATGTTTGAATACAGTATATAACGAATTACAGAATTATAGAGAGAGGAAAACGGGAGAGAGTTCTGGTAATTTTTGGTAATCACTGAATCGGTGGATGGGGTTGACACGTCGGTTTAGTTCTTTTCAAAGGGCGTGTGGGTTTAGTTGTTAAACGTAAAGTGACGACGGTTCGTTCATTGTTGAATCTATTTGAATGTTTCCAAAGGAGACGGTAATTGTATATCCCTATATATACTAAAATTCATCGATATGCCTACAACTCTTCCCATGTTCGCGTCGGTATGTTACCGGAAAATCCGTGCGCCTAAATCATGAGACCTACCATCCCCACATACACATCAACCGTCGCAACCGCATTCTAAAAATATAATTCTAAAAATATAATTGTACGGAGCAATGGCATTAATTGTCATCAAATATTGAGAGGGAAAGTCGTATAATGTAAATTGAAGTGTTGATTCAAACGGTGGAAAAATTGTTTTACTTCAATGAAAAAGGTTTTATTTTTATTTTTATATAATATAAAGCATTGACCGTTGGAGAGAGTTGGTTGACCGGTGTGTATATATTTTTCATTTCATTTAATATAAACCATTTCGGTAAATGTCTGTTTTTTTTGAAAGGTTTGGTTCAACGGAAATCCCCAAGGGCGGTGAAACCACCTGCCCCCGTTCGAATCCCACACGGCCCGCATAAACGGTTCCTCCCGCAGAGATCGAACTACCCCGTGCGGGAAAACACCACTAGGACGGGATCGAACCCGTGACCTGTGGGTAAAACCCTCACACCTCCATCCAACTGAGCTGGACTTCATTGGCGGTAAATGTCTGTTACATTGAATGATTCGGTGCCTGTTAATTACATGAATGATCCGGTGGCTTTTTATAATGAATAGGTGTCTTTCAATGAAGGGATGTGATGGTATGTTTAAGGCAACCTAAGTGACGTTAAAAGGCAACTTTTGTATATTTGTATAATAGATAATAATTAAACAAAGAGGTATGTGTTGGTGGTTTTTTAAAAGTCACAACTTTTAATTCTAGAGAGGCAACCCAAGTTACTTTTTGTATAGTTATATAATTTTAAATTCTTTAAATTTCCTAATTTTTTTTTTTTTTCACCCAGAATCTACATTTTCATTCATACTTGTCAAGTTACATCAAAACAAAAGGTAGACGGGCAACAAGCTGCGCCGCCACCCCTTTCTGAATTGCAAAACCTAATCTGCCAAAGACAAAACCTCGTCCCCCTGATGCTGAGCAATTGTTGTGGATGACCCGTTGGACCCTGGTCAGGAATTGGATAGCTTCTGGCGCTAGGGAGCCAAATGTGTCAAAGGCAAAAGGGACAAAAACATGCTGGTTCTCTGCACAAGCTTTAGCGTGCTTATCAACTTTCTTCGATTCTGCCTTTCTTGCTGCTTGTCCAGCTACCAACCCGTTTTCCTTTAAACCAACCAGAGGGGAAACCCCCGTGAGGTCAACACAAGCATGTTTCCCCCTAGCCCAACCAAAGACGAGCAGATCCGCTGGTCGCAGAGTAGATCTCCCTTCCATAGGGTCCGTAAGTAAATTCACAGGAGCCTCTTTCTTAGCCGAAATCCCAGCTCTTCTCAGGATGTCCCACAAAACATCTCGCACCCAGTCATGCCGATATTTGAACCCAGGGAGCTCTTTACAATGCACTGCGTGCTCTCCGTATTTATCCATACAAGCTTTACGACATATCGGGCACGTTTCATCTTCTGGATACATAGGGATCATCAGCCGGTATTTAAGGATTGCTCTGTATTCTACTGCTGACATACATTGTCCCAGCCCATCAATTGGGATAACGGTCAGAAAATCCTGAGCATGGGGACCCTTCAGGCACTCCCACACCGCCTTCTGGCGAGATGACAAATCAAAATTTTCTCCCAGTCTTTGAGCGATTTTGCTAAACAGAGCATTCGCCAAAGTTGTTTGTGGTTTCGAGGGGGCGGTGTCCTTTTTAGAAAAACCGCCGATATCAAAGTCTGGGAGATAGACATTTAAGCGTTCAAGCGCCTGCAGATAGTCCCCGTCGAGCCCGACAACCCCACTGTTTCGAAGGATATGATCATGTAGTTCCCAAGACTGAGCTCTGGACGCCACAAAAGCATAAGCCCCAACATCTCGAGCTGAGAGGAGGCCCAAACCACCTAGACGCATTGGCAGAGATGCCAAACGCCACTGGAGGTCCCCAAAGAATGGGCCACCACCCACGACTATGTCTTCTATAGCCTCTCGGAGGCCATCATCGAACCGGGATGCTGCATCCTCCATCAAATAAGGTTGACAAGTTCGCAGCCCGAAAAGTAACTTAGCAACCCCCATGCAAGACCTTAGCAGAAGGAGTTCACATTGAGGGTGCCTAAGGCAGGGCAAGAGTTTCATGAGTTCAACCGCCCCCGTCGCCCGTCGCCCTGCCAACTCGCCAACAAAGCTAGGGTCACGGCTAACAGCTCCACCAAGTAGCTTAACCCCCCTCTCTGGTCTACCAATCCCTTTCGGGAAAAGCCCGTCCTGAACTTTCTGCCCATCACATGTCGGCCAAAAAACCTCTGTTTTCTTAATGTTGAGGTAAAGTCCTAGAGATGGCCCTTCCTCGTTAATAATGTCTAAGGCCCTAGCAACCACAGTCGCATTGCCGATAATCGTCCCATCATCCAAGTACCAAGCATGAAACGGGAGGTTACATCGGTCCTGCACCCGGAGAATGAGTGGGTGTAAGGCAAGGGAAAAGAGAAGGGGCCCCAAGGGATCCCGTGTTGCACTCCGGTAGTAGCCCCAAAACACTCATTACCAACATACAACCGAGCAGGCTGGGCGTAAAGGAATTGAACCCATCGATAGATTGACGGGCAATGTTGATGAACCTCTTTAAGGAAGGTTGTGCGGTCAACCGTGTTGAACGCATTGGAGAAGTCCACAGTAAGCAAGGCTAAGGAACCATCTGCATGAAAGGAGTTGAGAAACCTGTTCGCACTATGAAGCACCGCCTCTGCACCGTTTGACGTCCCCACCCCAAACTGAAAGTCTCCCAAGTACTGGGCCATGTTTTTCCCGACCTTCTTCATTGCCACCTTGGAAACCAACCTTCGCCATATACCCCCCACAGCAATAGGTCGAATTCCTTTATCGGGTTTCAATAAAGGGGTAAGGGGGGCTGAGGCAACAAACTCTGCTAGCACCTTAGGGCAGGATCCTCCAAGCCATAAGTTGACAACTTCAGTAATGGTCGTTAGCAAACCTGAGGAAGCCATTGAGCCCTCGCCCCCGATAGCATCTAACAAGTGTTGGGCCCGCATCCCGTCCCTACCACAAGATGCCCCTTTAGGAAAGGATCGGATACATTTGAGCACACACTCCTCATCAACAACAAGAGTGGGTTGGGCGTGAGGGTTGGGAGGCAAGGAAGGGGGCGGCACCACAGGGTGTTTATCAATAAGAGCTTTCAAGGTCGAATCACCTAGAGGGGCGACTCCACTGGAGCTTAGGACCTTAACCGCAGCCGTAAAATGTCCATCCCTAACTTTTCGAAGACATTGCTTAATATTAGGGTCCTTATCTTTGTCTCCCTCCATCCTGCATTCTCCCCTAAGAGGCCCCGCCTCCCCCGCACTATCCAATAGGGACGAGACCAATTCATCAAAACCAGACCCATCTTTCCAAACTGTAAGCGCATGCAGGATGTTATTACACTGCAAAGATTTCCTGTTCCCTGATCGTCGTTCTTGTCGGGAGGATGGTCTGACCACCCGTAAGGTGCAACGCGGCAGCAAAAGTAATTGGACCCAATTGTCGACTGATCCTGGTGACACAACCACTTTGCGCAAAGCACCTGTTAAAACCTGAGCAAACATCAGCCGACAACTGGGAGGAATGCTTTTAACAGTCTGAATAGGGAGGGAAAAAACTCGCTCGAGGAGGTTAATACCACCCCCGACCCTTGCTGGGTGACATGGGTTTGTGTCAACCACCACTTGACATGGTTTCCGGATCCCAACGATGAAATCTTCCACGTCCCCCGAGACTATGGCAAACGACACGACCTCATCCTCATGCTTGCACCCTCTACTGAGTGCATGCATTACCATGCAACGGCCACACAACCATTTATCCCCTGCCCTAAGAACTTCCCCAACGTCCAAAAAGAGGTCCAAGTCCCTAGAGATAGCCTCCTTCAAAGTTAGCTTTCGGTTTTCAGTCTTGAAGTGGGTGCTTTGCATGTGTTCAATAGGTATCATAAAGAACTTCCCCAACTTCCTAATATTTTTAAACTTATGAATATAAGATATATTATAAAACCTATATCATTTAAACAAGTGATAAATAGGTATCATAAAGACTGATAAATTTTAGAGCATTATCATTCATATTCCTTCATCTTCATTTCTATAATTACACAAGAAGTCACTATATTTTCTTTCCCCTTTACAATTAAATAATAGATTTTCTACATTTATTATTACTTTTTCTCTCTTCTCCACTTACAACCACTTTAAAAAAATATTGAAAAAATACAGCGATGAACATCGTTGCCCAAAGTATACAGATAAACAATAACATTTTCTTTCTCCTCCACTCAAAACCACTTTTTATAATATCCAGATCTTACTCACATAAAAATGCAGAATGAGATATAAATGCACTCACACCCCTTCCATCAAATCTACTATATAGTTACATTATAAACAACTACATTTAGGTGTTGTTTGTTTTTTCAGATGTAAAATGTCTGTAGTCTGCGAACCACATCTGCAGGCATCTGCAAGAGAAGATGTGGCCCAAATGTCTGCAGTCTGCAAGGAGAAGAGGGTTTGTTTTTTTTTATATTTAAAAACCTCTTCTCATATTTTATAAACACAAACAACACACAGACAACCCAGCACCATAACCTCTCTCTCTCATCTCTCTCTCCCTGCCTCCCTCTACCACCACAACCACCGTCCACCTCCACCACCACAATCAACCACCACCACTTCAGCCACCACCCACCGAAGAAGAAGGGGAGCCGGAGAAGAAGGGGAGCCGGCAAAGAAGGGGAGCCGGAGAAGAAGGGGAGCCGGAGGTGGAGGTCGACGACGAGGTAGAGCCGGTGGGGGAGGTGGTGGCGGCTGAGGTTGGAGATCGAACCACATCTGCAGTCTGCTCTCTCTCTCTCATAGAAGAAGAAGGGGAGCCGGAGAAGAAGGGGAGCCGGCAAAGAAGGGGAGCCGGAGAAGAAGGGGAGCCGGAGGTGGAGGTCGACGACGAGGTAGAGCCGGTGGGGGAGGTGGTGGCGGCTGAGGTTGGAGATCGAACCACATCTGCAGTCTGCTCTCTCTCTCTCTCATAGATCTCTCTCTCTCTCTCTACGGTGGTGCGGTGGTGGCGGAGGTGGTGCGGTGGTGGCGGAGGTGGTGGCGGAGGTGCGGTGGTGACGGAGGTGGTGGCGGAGGTGGCGGTGGCAGGTGAGAAGGGAAGAAGAAGACATGTGCAGATGTTTGAAGCTAATATAAGATCTGTTTGAAAAAAAAACAAACGGTCTTTAAGGCCTTATGTCTGCAGGCGGGCAGACATAAGCCTTTTGCAGATGTAATAAGCAAAAACAAACACCCCCTTACTCTCTTCTTTCAATTAAATATTACTTTTTTATACATTTGTCATCATCTTTTCTATCTTTTCCGTTCACGTTCACTTTCAAAATATATTTAAAAATTATAGAGGATGAACGTGTCTCTCAAAATATACAGATAAATACTAACATTTTCTCTATCATCTATTCACGGCCACTTTTTAAAATATAAAACCACCCTCACAAAATTTGATGGAAGGGATGTGAATATAAAAAAAAGTAATATCTATACTAATAAAAGATTCCAATAAATCTCATGTGACATTTTCTCCTTTAATGTAAGTTTTTTGTTATCAACTATTATTACTAATATAATATAATAACATAAAGGATATTGATCTGATAATTCTTATATTATTAATTAATTAATATATAACATAATGATATTGATCAAATTCGTACTGGTCTAATCTAATTCTAATATCATTTTATTAATATATATAATATAAAAATAAAGTATTGTTGAATATAGCTACAGAAGGTTGGTTGGAGGATTAACGAATATACACTTTTAAATTTAAATTAATTTTATATAGTTACTAAATTCTATTTAACTTATGGTTGTAATTTAATTTACGATCAATCATATACATAAGTTAATTCTCATTATTGTAGAAAGTATTTAAATAGCTCCTTAAGTTTACATTTGATCGATGAGATAAATTAATATGATGAGTTTAGTTATTTTGTTATTAACAATACCAAATATATAATTTAAATTTATAAATAATGGAATCCCTCGTACAATGCAGCAGAAATTCAGCTTCGATCGGTAGCAGTTTGATTCGTTACGATATCGTCACTCGGTATAACAACCTAACGAAAAAACAAATGGAATAAAATCTTTAAGCCTTAGTATAAAAATCTTGTGGTAACTTTTTTTTTTTACTATTCCGTGCACAAAAAAAAAACCATGATATCAAAGTGAAACTCATTAATGAAATAAGTGTTCTAGCTAATATTAAGAGTTAGGGGCTGTTTGGCAACTTCTGAATGTGTAAGTGCTGAACCAGTAAGAGGTCTGAACCATTAAGTACTGAACCAGTAAAAGGCCTGAACCATTAAGAGCCAGTATAATGCTTAACTCTTCAGAGGCAAATGTCTGACCAATTCAGATAAGAGGTCTTAACCATTCAGACTTAGTATAATGCTTAACCTGTCACACCCCGATTTCCACGTGTCACCGGTGGGCCCGGTGGGGGAGTATCGTGACGTGGTTGGCAACGTAATAGTCAAACAACACAATATAATAATGCACAGCGGAAGCAATTTAAAAATAAGATACAACCGAATTTATTTATTGTAATCAAAGACACAATATCCGGTGTTTTATCCACAGAACGGATCGAAACAAAATAACATTTATGGTTCAACAGACTTCTGGCATCCTAAGCTTGCGAGACTTTTATTGATGCTTAGGAGACAATCCAGCCAAATTTCGTTTAGTACCTGCATTCAGTCTTTTTGGGAAAATACGTCAGTTTACACTGGTAAATACATTCAATTGACTCATTTTGGAAAAATGATTGAAAATTGGTTTTGGATGCACGTGGCATAAATCATTTTATTTAACTTGGGAGAATTATTTAATATTATAATCTTGTGAACGAATTACATGTTACTTATGCGTTCAGTAGCCCGGAACGTATCCGGGTTAAAGATCAATAGAGACACCACTTTAAGTGAGTTATACACGGGAGTACGCCTACACCCCGTGCTCAGGTCGTGGCCATCTCGTAAGATGATGCCAGGGATATCCGGGACATGGTCATTAACCCCCCAAAGGCTGTAAAGTAAACACATCTGTTTAAAACGAGCCGGTCAAATTATTCAACTACCCACTAAGCGTGGAGATTTGATGCCCGATCAAGCGGTACGCTATGTACCGTAACCCAAGCCCGTATAGGGAAAATAAGTTAAAAGTATTTACCTGATGCAAGTATAATTCACAATAAGTAGAATGCACGTAGCTTTTACTGTCTCTCCTAATCTGGAACGAAGGTTTAATATAACCTATTAGAATTCTAACGGGTCTTTTATTAAGCTTAAGCTTAGACCGGCTAGTTTCAAGATACGGTTCGTACGCACAATTAAGCGAAGACCGGATAGAATGTGATTCAGACCCGACAAGTTTGAAGACTTGTTTAATATGGGTTTATTATTCACATTCTGGATTTTGAGATAAAACCGTTAAGTTTTGACCCGTTTCGGCTAATTTATGTAAACTTGTTACATAAACCGAACCGTACGCGTAATAAGCGTGACGGGTAGTCATGAGAGCTATATACATATTTCCTAAGTTAATTATGTCTCAAATATGTTGTGACATCAGTAAGGTGTCTTTCGTTATGCCCGAAACTAATTTAAACACAAACTATGCCCCGTAGGGGTAGTTTGGTCATTTTAAAGTTTGTAAAAGAGTTTAAATGTCTAACTGAGTTACAGGTCTGATGTAAACAGCAAACATACTCAATTTGATGAGTTTTAACAGTAGGCTAAAGCATGTATGTGAAACTTATCATTTTTAACCAAACTAGGCCCCGTAGGGGTATTTTGGTAATTTCACATAAGCCGACAAGCTCAAAACTGAAGTCTGAGTTTATCAACTTTTGCTTACTGTTAAAATATGATAATTTGCTTCTTATATCAGTAGGTATCAACCCGGGTATGTCCAATATGATTTTAAAACATACTATGCGCTAATAACGCTAAATAAGGCGATTAAAGGCCATTACCGGGTTCGATACTTAAGTCTGATATTTTTATATTTCCAGAAGGCTTAAAATAATTCATTTATCATAACTAATCAGTGGCAAAAGGTTTGGAGTCGTTTAGATGTGTAAAACTCATTTTATGGCCCGTAAGGGCAAAACCGACAATTACCGAATTAAGCCTACGACTATGAGTTATGCTCAGCCTAAAATTAATTAAAAATCTTTAAAATTCCCAAAATAATATATTACATCAGTGGGTAATTCGTTTGATACCAAAAAGTATGTTTAATTAGGCTATACGCTAATTACGCCATTTTATTAACATAAAGCACCGTAATTACGCTAATGAGCATAACTCTTAATCTACAAGTCAAACTGATGTCAAATTTTGCATACAATTTTATATATCAATATTCAAGGTTTCTACACTTTTACATTTTCATAAATCATGTTTTAAGGTAATAAGGGCATAACGGTCAACATATGAACAATTAACGGAAACTTGCATATTAATTGGATAACTAATGAACCGAGGTGCATAATCACAGAGGGTTGTTCTAACATGTAACCTAGTCCAATTTAAGCTCTGTGGCATTTCTAAAATATGCCTAAACGGGTCAGAACTGAAAGTCAAACTATGTGACTTTCGGTTTCGAACCGGGTCTAAACAGGAAATAGTCGGGTTGAACAGGTTTGGACATGTTCTTACACTAATTACTAAGTTATAACAATAATCAAACAGGTTATACATGGTCTAGATAGCTAATTATGCATAAATGACCTTTTAAGAATTCTGTTGACTTTTTAAGTATATGTTTGACCCGACTTTTGAACTAGTTAAAGTGGTGATCAGGGGAAACCCTTTTGGGGTTTTATTACCCACATAAATACCAACTTATAACTACTTTTAATTCGAGATTTGACTGAGCCATTATTGACTAATCTCGAAGTCAAACCGTAATTACGACGGTTTGACTTTTAGCTAATTAACTAAGCTAAACTCAAACAAGAAAGGATTAGAACACTTACAAGGGTCCTATGCACGACTTATGATCAGTTGGGAGAGTTCCTTAGCTCCAGAAAGGCTCCAAATGATCAGATGAAGGTGTGAGAATGTTTGTGACTTTGAAGGGCTATTTATAATGGTTTCAATCACCACAAATCATTGACAAACAAGTCTATGAGTGCCCACAAACAATCAACAGGTGTCCTAGGGGCTTAGGAGGTGTTTTAGGGGCCATGAGAAGTGGAAAAACGAGTAGAGGTCGCGAAAATACGCAATGGCAGACCATCAGCGAATTTTTCGGAGCTGGGCACACCCTCGCGTAGCGCGAGGGACCCGTCGCGCAGCGCGACCCCCATGCAGATCAGGTTTTTGATTTTTGTTTGCGATTCAGCCCTTGTCTCTTCAAAACTCGAATAGTTACTGATTTATTGCACTTTAAACCTCCACAATTGATCTACTAAGGCCTTAAATCATATACCCACTTTGCCAAGTCCCCGGGTAACTTTATTTTCACCCGAAAAGTCCTAACTTTCGACGTTTACGCTTTAACGCTTCGCACACGAATTTGATCATAACTTTCTTATACGTTAACGAAACCTTATGAAATTTTTATGGTGCATTCTCGTGAGCATAATTAATATTTACAAAGCTTCGGGTTCGTCAAAAGGTCACTCAGAGGTATAAATTAAACATGTTGACACATTTGGTCCCTGTAGTTTGAAATCACACACATTTAGCTTCGTATGATCCATGATTTATTCGTTTGAAGGTATGAGCATCGTGTAGGGGTAATATATAATATAATTATTCACAGTTGACACTTAGAATACGTATATTCACATACTTTCCACGTTTGTCAACTTTAGTCCTTCTATAATATTTCTTTCACACGTTTAAACATTATGACACGTGTCAACACATTATAGGACGTGAATTTTCGAGGTGTTACATCCTCACCCCCTTAAAATAAATCTCGACCCGAGATTTACTGAAATAAGTAAGGGTACTTTTCTTTCACCGTGGATTCAACCTCCCACGTGTATTCGGGACCCCTACGGGCATCCCATTTGACCTTTACAAAAGGTATATGCTTTCTTCGAAGCTTCCTTACCTGTCGATCTTCAATCGACAAAGGTTTTTCCACAAACGTTAAGCTCTTATCTATTTGCACATCTGTATGTGGCATGACATGTGAATCGTCAGCGGAACACTTCTTTAGATTGCAGATGTGGAACACATTGTGAATTCCACTGAGCTCTTCTGGTAAGTTCAACTTGTAGGCAACTGACCCGACACGTTCGATAACCTCGAAAGGTCCTATGTATCTCGGGCTTAGTTTGCCTTTCTTACCAAATCGCATCACCCCTTTCCATGGTGACACTTTAAGTAGGACTTTGTCACCTACTTCGAAGTGAAAATCCTTACGACTTGGATCCGCGTAACTCTTCTGCCTATTCCGGGCAGCTTGGAGATTGTTACGAATCTGGACAATCTTGTCCGTCGTTTCGAACACGATCTCTGGTCCTGATAACTGGACTTCTCCAACTTCCGCCCAACAAACTGGCGATCTACACTTTCTACCGTATAATGCCTCAAAAGGCGCAGCCTTTATGCTGGTATGGTAGCTATTGTTGTAGGAGAATTCGATCAATGGTAGGTTCTTATCCCAGCTACCTCCCAAATCGATCGCACATGCGCGTAGCATGTCTTCCAACGTTTGAATAGTACGCTCACTCTGACCGTCTGTCTGAGGATGGTAAGCCGTACTAAAGTTCAGACGTGTGCCCAAAGATTGCTGGAAGCTCTTCCAAAAATGTGACGTGTACCTAGTATCTCTATCAGAGATAATAGCTACAGGTATGCCGTGTAAGGCTACAATATTATCAACGTATAACTGGGCTAACATATCGGAGCTATAAGTCTCCTTGATGGGTAAGAAATGAGCTGACTTAGTCAGTCGGTCAACTATAACCCATATCGTATCATTTCCTTTCCTTGTCTTGGGTAACTTGGTAATAAAATCCATAGTTACCATCTCCTACTTCCACGTAGGAAGTTCAGGCTGTTGTAGCAAACCTGAGGGTTTCTGATGCTCGGCTTTGACTTGCGCACATGTCAAGCATTTTGCTACATGGGCGGCTACAGACTTTTTCAAGCCTATCCACCAATAATTTGCCTTTAAATCCTGGTACATCTTATCAGCTCCAGGATGAACGGAGTATTTGGAACTATGGGCTTCTTGGAGGATGAGATCACGAAGTCCTCCAAAAATTGGAACCCATATTCGTCCGTTTAACCGTAAAATTCCGTCCTTGCTAAGAGTTAAATGCTCCTCAGTTACTCCTAACTTTTCATTAGGATAGTTAGCTTCCAACACAGCTTCCTTCTGTGCAGCTAACACCCTTTCTATCAAACTGTTCTTTATCTCCATACGCTTGGCGTTAATTCGGATGGGTTTAACCCTTTCCTTTCTGCTCAAGGCGTCAGCGACTACATTCGCTTTGCCGGGATGATACTTGATTTCACAATCATAGTCATTCAAGGTTTCCATCCAACGGCGTTGCCTCATGTTTAATTCTTTCTGGTTAAACAGATGCTGGAGGCTCTTGTGATCAGAATAGATCACAAACTTGATTCCATAAAGATAGTGCCTCCACAGTTTTAGTGCGAACACAACGGCACCCAATTCCAAGTCATGGGTGGTGTAATTCTTTTCGTGCACCTTTAACTGTCGTGATGCATAGGCAATCACCTTGCCTTTCTGCATAAGCACACTCCCCATGCCAGTGTGTGATGCATCACAATAAACTACAAATTCTTCAGCGCCTTCAGGTAAGGTAAGCACAGGAGCGTTGCTCAACTTTTGTTTCAAAACATCGAAGGACTCTTGCTGCTTAGGACCCCAAACGAACTTTACTTTCTTCTTGGTCAGGGAAGTTAGGGGTGCAGCAATCCTTGAAAAATTTTCAATGAAGCGCCTGTAATATCCTGCCAATCCCAGGAAGCTACGAATCTCCGTAGGTGTCTTTGGCTCTTGCCAATTCATAACAGCTTCAACTTTAGCGGGATCCACCTGGATACCACGCTCACTGACCACGTGTCCAAGAAATTGGACTTCTCGTAGCCAAAATTCACACTTAGAGAATTTGGCATAGAGCTTCTCCTGATGTAGAAGTTTGAGAATACAACGAAGGTGTTTCTCATGGTCAGTTTGATTCTTAGAATAAATAAGGATGTCATCGATGAAGATGATAACAAATTTATCTAAGTAAGGCTTGCAGACGCGATTCATGAGATCCATGAACGCGGCTGGTGCATTGGTGAGCCCAAAAGGCATCACTAGGAACTCGTAGTGACCGTAACGAGTCCTAAATGCAGTCTTGTGAACGTCTTCATCCTTAACCTTCAACTGATGGTAGCCTGACCTCAGATCAATCTTTGAGAAGTAACTTGCCCCTTGAAGCTGATCGAACAAATCGTCGATCCTGGGCAATGGATATCTATTCTTGATCGTGACTTTATTAAGCTCGCGATAGTCGATGCACAGACGCATCGACCCATCCTTCTTCTTGACAAACAGGATTGGCGCTCCCCAAGGAGATGAACTAGGTCTGATGAAACCTTTAGCCAGCAATTCATCTAGCTGCGTCCGCAACTCCTTCATTTCTGTGGGTGCCAATCTGTATGGTGCTCTAGCAACTGGTGCCGCTCCGGGGATGATATCGATCCTAAATTCAACTTGTCTATCTGGTGGTAACCCAGGTAGATCTTCGGGAAACACTTCTGGGTATTCAGAAATGACAGGGATGTCTTCTAACTTCGGTTTAGGTTCATCAATAATCACCTGTGCCATGTAGATGACACACCCCTTCTTCAAACACTTGGAAGCCTTGAGCATAGTCACGTGCTCAGGTAGTCCATACTGGGTATCTCCCCGAATGGTAAGTGACTCACCAGACGGAGTCTTTATCACTACTTGCTTCATGTTACAGGCAATTTGGGCCTGGTTATGAGATAACCAGTCCATACCCAGAACAATGTCAAAACCAGCCAATTTGAACGGAAGTAGAGATAGAGGAAAAGAATGGTTCTTAATGGATATAGCACATCCATCTAACACAGTAGAGACGGTTTCTATGGTACCATCTGCTAACTCTACCTCATAGTTTGCGTTTAAGGTTTTGACAGGTAAATTCAACAATTTACAGAACTTATGATCTACGAAAGACTTATCTGCGCCTGAATCAAAAAGTACTCTTGCAAAGACATCATTTACAAGGAATGTACCTGTTATGACATTATCGTCCTGCACCGCTTCTTTCGCATCCATCCTGAAGACTCTGGCGTTAGTCTTCTTAGCCTCCTCAGGCTTCTTGTTGTATTTTGGGCAGTTGGTCTTGATGTGGCCTTTTTCATTGCAACGATAACACGTTGCGTCTTTCATCTTTTTGCAATCCAGGGTTTTATGGTCCGTGGACTTGCAAATTCCACAAGCAAAGGATTTTGACTGAGTCTGAGAGCTCGACTCCAGTCTGCACTTTCCATAGTGCTGTTTCTTGCAAGTTTTACACCTGGGCTTCTCATTAGACTTATGCCCATCCTTCCTCGATTTAGGTCCCTTCTTGTTATCACCGTTCCCACGGTGTTTCTTGTTCGACCTTCGCGAACCATCGTCTTCACGCTTCCTCTTCTCGGCATCCTTATTCCTCTGTGATCTCTGCCGGACCGCATCCAGAGTGAGGGATAAGGAAAGGTCAGTTACAGACCTGAAGGTAACTGGCCGAGAAGCTTTTACACTGGCCTTGATCTCGGGTTCTAAACCACCAATAAAGCGAGCGATCCTTTTTGGCTCAGGGGTTACCAGGTAGGGAACCAACCTGGACAGCGTATTGAAGCTTGTCAAGTAAGCTTGGCAGTCGAGGTTCTTCATCACCAATGATAGGAAGTCAGATTCTATCTTTTCCACCTCATGTTGAGGGCAGAAATTATCTTTGATCAGGGCAATGAATTGATCCCACGTCATGCTATACAATGGGATCTTTCCGGAGGCCTCCATCAGAGATCTCCACCATGCCAATGCTTCACCTTTGAAGGACTGTGACACAAACTTAACTATATCCCCTTCAGCGCACCCGCTGATATCCACCACTGTGTCCATTTCATCCAGCCAAGTCATGCAGTCGACGGCCCCCTTTTCCCCAGTAAAATCCCTGGGTTTACAAGACACGAAGTACTTATAAGTGCAACCCTTGTTACGGGGTCCCTGATGCAGTATCAATTGCTGTGATGGGTCACTTTGACGGTTGGTGGACTGACGGTCATCACCATCTTTCTTGGGTCCGTCCTTTTTGGGAGGAGGCTTGTTATGAGCCTCTGAATGTGTCCTGGTCTTTGAATGTGATACAGAGTGGGTCCTACTTCGAGTACCACTGTATTCCTCATACTGTCTATCCAAAGCCTGTGTGATAGCGCCGTCTATGATTGCTTTCAGTTCAGCACCCGTTAACGTAATCTGGGCGTTCTCATTCGGCTCCACAGGATGGCTATTGACTTCATTAGAGTTAGCCATTTGTATTGAACTGTTGCAGAAAACAAGGACAATAATTTATTTGAGAGTTTATTATGGAATTACCTCTTAGGGTAATTCGTTAACCATGGTAAACAGAGACCATATTTGCTTACCTCCTGGAAGGCAGGAAGAATTAAGATTGGTAGCCCGCCGTGGGCTGGAGTATCGTGAAAACTCCATATTAATTATGGAATAAACGAAACCTTGATTAAGTAGGTTTTAAAACATAGGCTAATATCGCCAGACTCAATATTCCGAGAGTTTGATATTGTTAGATTAGAAAGACGGTTCATTTTGCTTATGCATACATTACCGCAATCCTAATTAGGCAACGACTAAGAATTTGCCATCAGCTAACCAAGATCGTCGAATTGTTCGACTAACGACAAGGATTAGCTATTCCTTAATATTAGTTAAGTAATGGTTGGAATAACCATCTCACCTTAAGATAAGCTTCTCCATAATACTTGATATATAAGTATCAAGGCTACTCCCTTGAAGACCTTGTATAGATAGAATGTTAAACGTCCATTGATAGGACAATAGTTTGGTAAGTCCAAACATTAAGATCTGAAAGTTGCATTATAGACAATCAATAAGACCACGCAAATTCATAATCATCAGTAAGATGCCAGTATTCGGCAGAAAATTAAGGATTATGAAAATAGCAAACCTCCTAAATTCTGGTTAAGGAATAAGGTTCAACAATAGATATCACCCTGGAAAGGAGTGATGCGATTTGGTAAGAAAGGCAAGCTAAGCCCGAGATACATAGGACCTTTCGAGGTTATTGAACGTGTCGGTTCAGTTGCCTATAAGATTAACTTACCGGGAGAGCTTAGTGGAATTCACAATGTGTTCCACATCTGCAATCTGAAGAAGTGTTTCACTGAGGAATCACTGGTTATACCCCCTACAGATGTGCATATAGATGAGAGCTTAAAGTTAGTGGAAAAACCTTTGTCGATTGAAGATCGACAGGTAAAGAAGCTTCGAAGGAAGCATGTACCTATGGTAAAGGTCAAATGGGATGCCCGTAGAGGTCCCGAATTCACGTGGGAGGTTGAATCCACGATGAAAGAAAAGTACCCTTACTTATTTTAGTAAATCTCGGGTCGAGATTTATTTTAAGGGGGTGAGGATGTAACACCTCGAAAATTCACGTCCCATAATGTGTAGACACGTGTCAGATGTTTAAACGTGTGAAGGAAATGTTATGAAAGGACTAAAGTTGACAAAGTCCTACTTAAAGTGTCACCATGGAAAGGGGTGATGCGATTTGGTAAGAAAGGCAAACTAAGCCCGAGATACATAGGACCTTTCGAGGTTATCGAACGTGTCGGGTCAGTTGCCTACAAGTTGAACTTACCAGAAGAGCTCAGTGGAATTCACAATGTGTTCCACATCTGCAATCTAAAGAAGTGTTCCGCTGACGATTCACATGTCATGCCACATACAGATGTGCAAATAGATAAGAGCTTAACGTTTGTGGAAAAACCTTTGTCGATTGAAGATCGACAGGTAAGGAAGCTTCGAAGAAAGCATATACCTTTTGTAAAGGTCAAATGGGATGCCCGTAGGGGTCCCGAATACACGTGGGAGGTTGAATCCACGATGAAAGAAAAGTACCCTTACTTATTTCAGAAAATATCGGGTCGAGATTTATTTTAAGGGGGTGAGGATGTAACACCTCGAAAATTCACGTCCTATAATGTGTTGACACGTGTCATAATGTTTAAACGTGTGAAAGAAATATTATAGAAGGACTAAAGTTGACAAACGTGGAAAGTATGTGAATATACGTATTCTAAGTGTCAACTGTGAATAATTATATTATATATTACCCCTACACGATGCTCATACCTTCAAACGAATAAATCATGGATCATACGAAGCTAAATGTGTGTGATTTCAAACTACAGGGACCAAATGTGTCAACATGTTTAATTTATACCTCTGAGTGACCTTTTGACGAACCCGAAGCTTTGTAAATATTAATTATGCTCACGAGAATGCACCATAAAAATTTCATAAGGTTTCGTTAACGTATGAGAAAGTTATGATCAAATTCGTGTGCGAAGCGTTAAAGCGTAAACGTCGAAAGTTAGGACTTTTCGGGTGAAAATAAAGTTACCCGGGGACTTGGCAAAGTGGGTATATGATTTAAGGCCTTAGTAGATCAATTGTGGAGGTTTAAAGTGCAATAAATCAGTAACTATTCGAGTTTTGAAGAGACAAGGGCTGAATCGCAAACAAAAATCAAAAACCTGATCTGCATGGGGGTCGCGCTGCGCGACGGGTCCCTCGAGCTACGCGAGGGTGTGCCCAGCTCCGAAAAATTCGCTGATGGTCTGCCATTGCGTATTTTCGCGACCTCTACTCGTTTTTCCACTTCTCATGGCCCCTAAAACACCTCCTAAGCCCCTAGGACACCTGTTGATTGTTTGTGGGCACTCATAGACTTGTTTGTCAATGATTTGTGGTGATTGAAACCATTATAAATAGCCCTTCAAAGTCACAAACATTCTCACACCTTCATCTGATCATTTGGAGCCTTTCTGGAGCTAAGGAACTCTCCCAACTGATCATAAGTCGTGCATAGGACCCTTGTAAGTGTTCTAATCCTTTCTTGTTTGAGTTTAGCTTAGTTAATTAGCTAAAAGTCAAACCGTCGTAATTACGGTTTGACTTCGAGATTAGTCAATAATGGCTCAGTCAAATCTCGAATTAAAAGTAGTTATAAGTTGGTATTTATGTGGGTAATAAAACCCCAAAAGGGTTTCCCCTGATCACCACTTTAACTAGTTCAAAAGTCGGGTCAAACATATACTTAAAAAGTCAACAGAATTTTTAAAAGGTCATTTATGCATAATTAGCTATCTAGACCATGTATAACCTGTTTGATTATTGTTATAACTTAGTAATTAGTGTAAGAACATGTCCAAACCTGTTCAACCCGACTATTTCCTGTTTAGACCCGGTTCGGAACCGAAAGTCACATAGTTTGACTTTCACTTTGACTTTCAGTTCTGACCCGTTTAGGCATATTTTAGAAATGCCACAGAGCTTAAATTGGACTAGGTTACATGTTAGAACAACCCTCTGTGATTATGCACCTCGGTTCATTAGTTATCCAATTAATATGCAAGTTTCCGTTAATTGTTCATATGTTGACCGTTATGCCCTTATTACCTTAAAACATGATTTATGAAAATGTAAAAGTGTAGAAACCTTGAATATTGATATATAAACTTGTATGCAAAATTTGACATCAGTTTGACTTGTAGATTAAGAGTTATGCTCATTAGCGTAATTACGGTGCTTTATGTTAATAAAATGGCGTAATTAGCGTATAGCCTAATTAAACATACTTTTTGGTATCAAACGAATTACCCACTGATGTAATATATTATTTTGGGAATTTTAAAGATTTTTAATTAATTTTAGGCTGAGCATAACTCATAGTCGTAGGCTTAATTCGGTAATTGTCGGTTTTGCCCTTACGGGCCATAAAATGAGTTTTACACATCTAAACGACTCCAAACCTTTTGCCACTGATTAGTTATGATAAATGAATTATTTTAAGCCTTCTGGAAATATAAAAATATCAGACTTAAGTATCGAACCCGGTAATGGCCTTTAATCGCCTTATTTAGCGTTATTAGCGCATAGTATGTTTTAAAATCATATTGGACATACCCGGGTTGATACCTACTGATATAAGAAGCAAATTATCATATTTTAACAGTAAGCAAAAGTTGATAAACTCAGACTTCAGTTTTGAGCTTGTCGGCTTATGTGAAATTACCAAAATACCCCTACGGGGCCTAGTTTGGTTAAAAATGATAAGTTTCACATACATGCTTTAGCCTACTGTTAAAACTCATCAAATTGAGTATGTTTGCTGTTTACATCAGACCTGTAACTCAGTTAGACATTTAAACTCTTTTACAAACTTTAAAATGACCAAACTACCCCTACGGGGCATAGTTTGTGTTTAAATTAGTTTCGGGCATAACGAAAGACACCTTACTGATGTCACAACATATTTGAGACATAATTAACTTAGGAAATC
>JARYGA010019970.1:0-41511 GCA_030545235.1 Helianthus tuberosus
CGGAGCTTCTTATATCGAAACCCTCCTATATAATCGGCGAATTGAATCGGAAATCGTCGCAACTCGGTTGATGATTATATAGTAGCACGGGAAATCGTTTAGCTCGGAAATCATCGTAGCTCGGTGCATTTAGTAGCACCGTTGGTAAGACATAATATTTTATATTTATTATGGATATTAAGGAAATGTGTTTAAGCCGGTGATATTTGCATCTATATATGCGATGTTGGAAGTGACCTTACATCACCTTTTTTACCTTCATTAAAGGTTATTTTTCCGTAATGACACGAAGTGTATAACAATCGAAAAAGATATGTGTCACACCCCAACCGATGGCGGAAACATCGGGGCATGGCACTGAGCGAAACAGATTGTCCAGAAGTTTCCATAACAATTATCATTACCGATCAATTTAAAGTAACATGTCCCATACCATGTCTCAAAAGGTAAACAAATTATTACAGACAAAAATCTAGGCAAATAGTTCTATTCCGACAACTTAGATTTTCAAATAGAGCAATTGTTTGTCTGCTTCTAGAGACCCTTGATTTAATTTGTACAGACAACTATTTGTTGGCCTCTAGAGCCTTATGCTAGCCTCGATTTCCTAGCAGATGTGCATCCTAAGCACCTGTCACATACGTTAAAATAAAGTCAATACATATAATGTAAAGGTGAGCATACAAGTTTGGTAATAGCATATAGAGTTCGTAATTCGTTTACGCATAACCAACACGTACACATAGTGAAATGAGGCATGTTAGTTATCGACATAGATCCATCGATACCAATGACTGCGGGTTGACTGCCTGAGGCAGTTCGCAATACATGATTACCACCGTAATCCAAGCAAGTAATTGTCCTTAACAACCCCTGCGAACAGGTGCTGAGTCCAAACTATAGTACTATCGTTGCTAAGGCAGGTAGACAACATTCCATGTGTAAACATAACAAACAAGCATTCATAAGCCACGTATAACATGCATTAACGGTTAGTGTTCAAGTAGTATGGAGTAGTGTGTTTATTGTGATTTGAATATTCGTAACGTATGTAACACCCAAAAGTGCGTAAAGCAAAAAGGGATCGAGTATACTCACAGCGATGATGGATTGAAGGGAGCGCTAGAGAGTAAGATTAGCCTGATCAGAACGATAGCATAACGATAAGTGACGTGTAAAACGATGCAAGGTGTAAGTGGCTCGGACAGCAGTTCGGTCGAATGGTAATCTGACCGGATGGTCCAGTCGTGTGGATGACAATCCGTTCGGATGGTCATCCGGTCGGACAGATTGTCCGGTCGGATGACTATTCGAGTGGATTGTTTCTTCCTTTGAGAAGGATGTGTTTGTGTATGATGGCTTGTCCTTTGAAGTTTTCGTTGTAGCATTTTGAAAACATTGAAGTATCTCTACCTTACAAGTCGGTCGATCGGACGGTCAGTCGTGCGGACGACAATCCGCTCGGATGACTTATCCGGTCGGACGGCGACTCGAGTGGCGAGGTTACTTAGTGGGAACAAATCCACAGTAGGTTATCACTTGATCGGACAACAGTCCGGTCGGGTGGCATCCTTAGTGCATTGAACATGTTGAAAATTGTTCGAGTGTTAAAGTTCTAGTATCTCATGATCCGAAGAGTAATCCGGTTGGATGGTAGTCCGATCGGATAGCAATTCGTTCAATACTCAAACTTCAAGTAAAGTTGGTTAAGTATAGGACCCAAGGTGTAAGCCGTTCGGATGACCTAGTCGCTCGGATGGCTTATCCGTTCGGGCAGTAGTCCGGTCGGATAGCACTCCGTGCTGGTCGTTCCGTTCGTCTTTCACTTGGCCGTTTTGATTGTTTGTCGCTTTTATCGAGACGTTTTGACAACGCGCTAACCAACAGAACCCCATCTTGACCCAAGTGACTAGATCAAATAGGAATCACCCTAGTTCGACTAGTTAACCGGTTCGAGATGATTGTTCTTGGTTAACCCGAAATCGGTGGTCTCGTGGGTAAAATCCAGATCTTGAGCTAGCACAACACTAAGAATAAGTAGGAGACTAGAACAAGGTCCGATTCTATCGGTTTTTGAGTGCATTGAGTGTAAAAGAGTTGAAAGAAGGTTAGAAACCATCTTTCAATCCTTTTTCACCATGAGTGTGTTTAGATCTATGCAAGATCTTTGTGTGTTTGTGTGGAAATCGGCCGGATCCAAGTTGTTTTTGGTGGATTTGAGCCAAAACATGAAGTTCATAAGAACACCATGATGACGTCATCCTAGAACACCTCAAATCTAGTGATTTCATGGTTAAAAGTTACGATTCAAAAGATAGAAAGGTGTAGGAGTGCGTGTAGATTAAGGAAGTACAAGATTTAGGACGAGATCTTACCGGAATCGAGAGAAATCGAAGAAAAGGTAAGGAGAGCGTGCTGTTCGGTCAGAGAGTTTCCAAAAGTAGAAAGAATGAAAGTGACATGGGTATTTATAGAGTTACCCAAAGAGGAAAGGGTGGGTCGGTCGGATGGCATCTCGCCCGGATGACTTGTCCGGTCGGATGTCATCTCGGTCGGATGGCACCCTGGCACCATGATCAAGTGGCAATCCGGCCGGATGACACTTGGTTCGGGTGTTCGGCGCGACGATTTTTGCTGTTTCGATTTCGATTGCGATTAAGTTCGATTACGATTCGAGTTTCGATTGCGTTTCGATTGATTACCACATACAACATAAATAAACATGCACAAGTAACACATAAGGCACACACACACGTATAACAATAACCAAAATGCGTAATTCGAGTTGCGAGTGCGATTGTGATTCGATGTCGATTAAAGTGGATTGATTAGTGTTTAGTTGACTTTATTGCATTGTTACTTCCTATAGTTCACAGTCGTAAGTCGATTGTATAGCGAATAACACACGTCGATTATTGTAATTATTGACACTTACTCCACATAATACAACTAAAATAAACACATAAAGAAATTCACTACTAGTCAAGTCGCGTGAAATCGGTCGTCGACTTTGACCTTGACTTTGACTTTCAAAAACACGGGGTGTTATAGCCTCCCCTTGTTTAGGGAATTTCGTCCCGAAATTAGGCTGAAGTCGTAACAAGTAACTGCGGGTACCTCGCCTTCATGTCGCTTTCGAGTTCCCAAGTGAACTCTGCGCCTCGTTTGCCTTCCCATCGGACTTTCATAATAGGAATGCGCGAGCGTCTGAGCTGGTTGGTTTGGCGATCCATGATTTCGACAGGCTTCTTCACAAAGTGTAGTGTTTCGTTTACTTGCAGATCCTCTAATGGAACATGTAAGTCGTGGTCGGCCAGGCACTTTCTGAGGTTTGAGACGTGGAAAGTCGGGTGAACGTTGCTAAGTTCCTCCGGTAGTTCGAGTCTGTAGGCTACTTTGCCGATCCTTTCGAGAATCTTAAAGGGTCCAACGTATCGAGGCGCGAGCTTTCCTTTCTTGCCGAATCGGACCACACCCTTCCAAGGTGAAACCTTTAGGAGTACGTAGTCACCAACGTTAAATTCAAGGGGCTTGCGTCGTCTATCGGCGTAACTTTTCTGACGATTCCAAGCTTTCGTTAGATTGTCTCGAATTTGGAAAGTTTTGTCCGTCGTTTCTTGCAATAGCTCGGGACCGGTTAATTGCGAATGACCGATCTCGTGCCATACAATAGGCGATCGACATTTTCTTCCGTATAAAGCCTCGAATGGTGCCATTTGAATGCTGGAATGATAACTGTTGTTATACGAGAATTCGACTAACGGCAGGTATTTATCTCAATTACCACCGAAGTCTATGACACACGAACGAAGCATGTCTTCAAGAGTACGTATCGTTCTTTCAGTCTGACCGTCGGTTTGAGGGTGGAAAGCGGTACTTAGATTAAGCGATGTACCGAGAGCCGTTTGAAACGTTTCCCACAGTCGCGAGGTAAACCGAACATCACGGTCAGAGATGATGTCGCGAGGCGTCCCATGATTACAAATGATCTCGTCGGTGTAGATTCGGGCTAATCGTTCTACTTTGTAGTCTTCCCGTATTGGCAAGAAGTGAGCTGATTTGGTCAAACGGTCAACAACAACCCAAATGCTGTCGTGACCTGATGACGTGTGCGGAAGTTTTGTTATGAAGTCCATAGCTATACTCTCCCACTTCCACATAGGGATCGGCGGTTGTTCGAGTAAGCCAGAGGGTCTTTGATGTTCAGCCTTGACTCTTACACAGGTCAGGCATTTTCCAACGTAGAGAGCAATATCCCTTTTCATGCCCGGCTACCAGTACTTGTAGCGAAGATCTTGGTACATTTTATCGGCACCGGGATGAATAGAATACCGGGATTTGTGGGCTTCGTCCATCAAAATCTGTCGCAAATCGGTCCGTTTGGGGATCCAAATTTGGTCTAGAAAGTGGAATATCCCATTCGACTTATTCACAAGCTGGGCTCCATTGTGGTAGATTCTTTCCTTCTTCAGAGTGCGTTCATTAAAACATGCATGCTGAGCTTCGCGGATGAGGGTTTTGAGATCGTATTGGGCTTGGACGTTGCGAGTGCTGAGCAAATAACTCCGTCTGCTGAGAGCGTCGGAAACAACATTTGCTTTGCCTGGGTGATAACGAATCTCAGAGTCGTAATCGTTGAGAAGTTCTACCCATCAGCGTTGACGCATATTAAGTTCTTTCTGATTAAAGATATGTTGTAGGCTCCTATGATCGGTGAAGATCGTACACTTTGTACCATACAGGTAGTGTCGCCAAATCTTTAATGCAAAAACAACTGCGCCTAGCTCGATATCATGGGTTGTATAGTTCTTCTCGTGGATTTTGAGCTGACGAGATATGTAAGCTATAACCTTGTCCCGCTGCATAAGGACACAACCAAGACCAAGGTTGGAAGCATCACAATAGACAATGAAATCGTCGTTTTCGTCGGGTAATGTGAGAACGGGAGCATTGCAAAGCATGTGCTTAAGGGTTTGGAATGCAGACTCTTGTTCGGTTCCCCAAATAAAAGGCTTGTCTTTTTGCATGAGAGCGGTAAGCGGCACAACGATCTTTGAGAATCCTTCGATAAATCGTCGATAATAGCCCGCTTGTCCGAGAAAAGAACAGACTTCAGACGGGTTCTTAGGTGTAATCCAACTCTTGACTGCTTCAATCTTCGCTGGATCGACGTGAATACCCTGACTATTGACAATATGACCCAGAAACTGAACTTCCCCCAGCCAAAATTCACAATTGGAGAACTTGGCGTAGAGTTGGTTCCCCTGGAGTAGCTCGAGTACCAACGTGTTCGGCTTTCGATTTGGAATAGATCAAGACATCGTCGATGAATACGATGACGAAACGGTCGAGGTATGGTTTACACACGCGATTCATCAGATCCATGAAAACCGCGGGTGCGTTGGTTAAACCAAAGAGCATAACAACGAATTCGTAATGGCCGTATCGAGTGCGAAACGCGGTTTTGGGTATATCCTCCTCTTGAATGCGTAGTTGGTGATAACCTGAGCGTAGATCGATCTTCGAGAAACACGTAGCACCTTGTAGCTGATCAAACAAATCGTCGATGCGGGGTAGGGGATAGCGGTTCTTGATAGTTAACTTATTCAATTCCCGATAGTCGATGCACATCCTGAATGACCCATCCTTCTTTTTGACGAAAAGGACTGGCGCGCCCCAAGGAGAGGTGCTCGGGCGAATGAAGCCTTTCTCAAGTAATTCCTGGAGTTGGTTCGAGAGTTCACACATTTCAGACGGTGCGAGTCGGTAAGGAGCTTTTGCAATAGGGTTGGCTCCAGGGATGAGGTCGATACGAAAGTCGATATCATGACTTGGTGGAAGTACGGGAAGATCCTCCGGAAAAACGTTAGGAAATTCTCGAACCACGGGAACATCGTTTACACCAGGTCTTCCTTTCTTTTCCTTCTCCGCTACTACAATGTTAGCCAAGAAAGCTCTGTATTCCTTGCGGAGATACTTGCTAGCTTGGACACATGACATGAGCTTGAGACCTTTCGAGGCAGTTTCGCCATAGACACACAGTAAATCACCATTCGCGAGCGAGAATCGAATCATCTTATCGAAACACACAACTTCAGCATGGTTTTCGCGAAGAAAGTCCATGCCTACTATGACGTCAAAACTTTCGAGTTGCATCGGAATGAGATAGATCGGAAAGATGTGATTGTTGAGCTCGAGAGTACAATCACGAAGAACAGAATTAACGGCGACAGTTCTTTCGGTAGCGACTTCAACATCGAACGTCGAGGAGAGTTGGGAGCGCTTACGACTAAGGAGCTTCTCAAATTCGAACGACACAAAGCAATTATCGGCTCCAGTATCAAATAAACACGAAGCATAAATACCATTCACAAGGAACGTACCATTGACCACGTTGTTGTCGGCTTGAGCTTGGCGCACCTTGATGTTGAAAGTTCCTGCGCGTGCTGCTTGTTGCTGTTGCTGCTGCTGCTGAGGCTGCTGCTGCTGGGGCTCTTGTTTCACAACCCTTTTTGGGCACATGTTGGCGAAATGGTTAGGATCGCCACATGCGAAGCAGGCTCTGGCGTTGACCGCGGGTGCCGGAGGAGCTTGTTGACCCTGAGGGGCGGTGAGTAGAGCTTGATGAGCAGGAGCTTGTCGAGCACGGCAGTTGGTAGTGAAATGGCCGTACATATTGCAATGAGCACAAAAACGGCAAACGATGGTAGTCGGGTGGTGGTAGGTACAAGTAGAGAAAATCGGGTGTGGCCCAGTGTATGCACGCTTAGCAGGCGGTGCATTTGCCACAGGCGCCGCTACTTGACGCTGTTGGGCTGGTACAGCTTGTATCGGTGCAGCAGTGATCGCACAGTTCTTGTTGCTGGAGCTGTTCTTTCACTTGTTCTTCCTTTTATTGCTCGATGCGGTGATGGTTTCAGCAGTTGGTGTGGCGGTGGTAGCTTGATGCAGGTGCTTTGAAGTTTTATCCCAGACACCAGCCTTGACCCGATTGTCATTGATTTCAGCGGCCAGTAGGTAAGTCTCTTCGATCGTCTTAGTCTTAGCCGCTTGCACGAAATCTGCAACACAGTCAGGCAGGGCTCGGATATACTTCTTGATTGCCATGTCAGAAGTCTTGACTTGGTCAGGGCAGATGATGCTGAGCTGTTTGAAGCGAGCAGTGAGAGCAGCATTTTCGCCTTCCTTCTGCTTTATGTGCCAGAATTCATCTTCTAACTTATGGCGCTCGTGAGGAGGGCATAATTCTTCCAGCATGACCTCCTTAAGTTCGTCCCACGACAGACCGTAGGCTGCATCGTTCCCTCATTTGTTTCTCTCGGCTGTCCACCAGTCTAAGGCGCGGGACTGGAAGACGCCATTTGCGTTGAGAGTGCGGAGATCGTCTGGGCAACCGCTCTGTCGTAGAGTGACCTCAATGGAATCAAACCATTGGAACAACGCTGTAGGGCCTTCCTCGCCAGTGAATTCCTTTGGCCCACAAGACTTGAACTGCTTGAAATTGAAGGCAGTTTTGGGGGTAGCTTTAGGAGCTTCGTTTCTCAACTCCTCAGATGATTTGCTTACGTTCTCGTAGACATCACTCACGGCTTTTGCTACTTGTTTAGCGATGATAGCAGCAAGACGTTTGTCTCTATTTTCTTGACAAGAAAGTGGTGTGTGACGGGAAGATGGTCCAGTTGACATTGTGTGCAACAGACATCGCCATAGGTCTCAGACACATCAAAATCGAATCTCACCTCACACGTCTAATACTTACTAAAGCCTAGGGACACGCAATGTAACATGTATCTCACAAACACATAAACACATAATCACAAATTCACATAGAGACATATAAACACATAAGCATGTAGAGCACAGAATCCACCAAAGCACATAATCATTTAATTGCAAGAGGCAGTCATAATACAAAAACCCATCATTCACAGTTCGCGAGTGTTCGATTATAGCGATCGCGTTTAGTATATCGAGTAGTGTAGTATAAGCGTATATCATAGCATAAGGTCATCCACAATTTAGCGATTTGTCAGTGTATTCAGATAGAAATGCAGTGCGAGTCGTGTGTGTCGATCGAAGTGAAAGCAAAAATCGAGTAAATCTCCAAATTTAAACACATAAACTGGTAAACACACTTAAAACACATAAAATCAACGAATCATCAGAGTCAGCAGTTGCGGGCTCAGAATCGAAACACGTAAAAATCGAGAAATAGATCGTCTGCGGCTATTAGACTTCGACTACCCAAAGTGATTCAACTATTCACAAGGACTTGTTGTGCACATTTGACCTTCAGGGCAGTGCCTTTGCCTCGATTCTTGGGCATTTGGCACGCATCCCGTTAGTCATATCGTGACTTCAGGTCGTTGGAGTCCGTCGAGACTTTGGTGAGAGTTTGTAAAATGGGCGGAACAACTCGTCAAGGTTAGGGTTTCACCCCTGGCTTTAACAACTTCGATCCTGTTTTTGATAACATAGAGGAGATTATTCATCAAAATACGGATTTCACTCCTGATTTGGCATAATTCTCCCCGTTTGTAGATAAAATGTGGGTTGATTAAGCAACTTTAGTCGAGAGTTTGCGGTTTTCACACCTAATCTTGACTTAGTTGCTCTTTCTTAGTTGAGAATTCGAGTGCGATGATAGTGTAGCATAGGCGAGAATAGCGAGAAATAGCAGGCTCATACATAATCCCTAACGGATATGCACAAGTCGGTCTGTTGGTTCCTAACTATAGACTAGGTCTCTAAGACATCAACCCGGACTAGGTCGAGTCTTGCCCAATTCCCTATAGTTATGGCTCTGATACCAATCTGCCACACCCCAACCGATGTCGGAAACATCGGGGCATGGCACTGAGCGAAACAGATTGTCCAGAAGTTTCCATAACAATTATCATTACCGATCAATTTAAAGTAACATGTCCCATACCATGTCTCAAAAGGTAAACAAATTATTACAGACAAAAATCTAAGCAAATAGTTCTATTCCGACAACTCAGATTTTCAAATAGAGCAATTGTTTATCTACTTCTAGAGACACTTGATTTAATTTGTACAGACAACTATTTGTTGGCCTCTAGAGCCTTATTCTAGCCTCGATTTCCTAGCAGATGTGCATCCTAAGCACCTGTCACATACGTTAAAATAAAGTCAATACATATAATGTAAAGGTGAGCATACAAGTTTGGTAATAGCATATAGAGTTCGAAATTCGTTTACGCATAACCAGCACGTACACATAGTGAAATGAGGCATGTTAGTTATCGACATAGATCCATCGATACCAACGACTGCGGGTTGACTGCCTGAGGCAGTTCGCAATACATGATTACCACCGTAATCCATGCAAGTAATTGTCCTTAACAACCCCTGCGAACAGGTGTTGAGTCCAAACTATAGTACTATCGTTGCTAAGGCAGGTAGACAGCATTCCATGTGTAAACATAACAAACAAGCATTCATATGCCACGTATAACACGCATTAATGGTTAGCGTTCAAGTAGTATGGAGTAGTGTGTTTATTGTGATTTGAATATTCGTAACGTATGTAACACCCAAAAGTGCGTAAAGCAAAAAGGGATCGAGTATACTCACAGCGATGATGGATTGAAAGGAGCGCTAGAGAGTAAGATTAGCCTGATCAGAACGATAAGATAACGATAAGTGACGTGTAAAACGATGCAAGGTGTATGTGGCTTGGACGGCAGTTCGGTCGAATGGTAATCCGACCGGATGGTCCAGTCGTGTGGATGACAATCCGTTCGGATGGTCATCCGGTCGGACAGATTGTCCGGTCGGATGACTATTCGAGTGGATTGTTTCTTCCCTTGAGAAGGATGTGTTTGTGTATGATGGCTTGTCCTTTGAAGTTTTCGTTGTAGCATTTTGAAAACATTGAAGTATCTCTACCTTTCAAGTCGGTCGATCGGACGGTCAGTCGTGCGGACGACAATTCGCTCAGATGACTTATCCGGTCGGATGGCGACTCGAGTGGCGAGGTTACTTAGTGGGAACAAATCCACAGTAGGTTGTCACTCGATCGGACAACAGTCCGGTCGTGTGGCATCCTTAGTGCATTGAACATGTTGAAAATTGTTCGAGTGTTAAAGTTCAAGTATCTCATGATCCGAAGAGTAATCCGGTCGGATGGTAGTCCGATCGGATAGCAATTCGTTCAATACTCAAACTTCAGGTAAAGTTGGTTAAGTGTGGGACCCAAGGTGTAAGCCGTTCGGATGACCTAGTCGCTCGGATGGCTTATCCGTTCAGGCAGTAGTCCGGTCGGATAGCACTCCGTGCTGGTCGTTCCGTTCGTCTTTCACTTGGCCGTTTTGATTGTTTGTCGCGTTTATCAAGACGTTTTGACAACGCGCTAACCAACAGAACCCCATCTTGACCCAAGTGACCCGATCAAATAGGAATCACCCTAGTTCGACCAGTTAACCGGTTTGAGACGATTGTTCTTGGTTAACCCGAAATCGGTGGTCTCGTGGGTAGAATCCAGATCTTGAGCTAGCACAACACTAAGAATAAGTAGGAGACTAGAACAAGGTTCGATTCTATCGGTTTTTGAGTGCATTGAGTGTAAAAGAGTTGAAAGAAGGTTAGAAACCATCTTTCAATCCTTTTTCACCATGAGTGTGTTTAGATCTATGCAAGATCTTTGTGTGTTTGTGTGGAAATCGACCGGATCCAAGTTGTTCTTGGTGGATTGGAGCCAAAACATGAAGTTCATAAGAACACCATGATGACGTCATCCTAGAACACCTCAAATCTAGTGATTTCATGGTTAAAAGTTACGATTCAAAAGATAGAAAGGTGTAGGAGTGCGTGTAGATTAAGGAAGTACAAGATTTAGGACGAGATCTTACCGGAATCGAGAGAAATCGAAGAAAAGGTGAGGAGAGCGTGCTGTTCGGTCAGAGAGTTTCCAAAAGTAGAAAGAATGAAAGTGACATGGGTATTTATAGAGTTACCCAAAGAGGAAAGGGTGGGTCGGTCGGATGGCATCTCGCCCGGATGACTTGTCCGGTCGGATGTCATCTCGGTCGAATGGCACCCTGGCACCATGATCAAGTGGCAGTCCGGTCGGATGGCAATCCAGCCGGATGGCACTTGGTTCGGGTGTTCGGCGCGACGATTTTTGCTGTTTCTATTTCGATTGCGATTGAGTTCGATTACGATTCGAGTTTCGATTGCGTTTCGATTAATTACCACATACAACATAAATAAACATGCACAAGTAACACATAAGGCACACACACGTATAACAATAACCAAAATGCGTAATTCGAGTTGCGAGTGCGATTGTGATTCGATGTCGATTAAAGTGGATTGATTAGCGTTTAGTTGACTATAGTTCACAGTCGTAAGTAATTATATAGCGAATAACACACGTCGATTATTGTAATTATTGACACTTACTCCACATAATACAACTAAAATAAACACATAAAGAAATTCACTACTAGTCAAGTCGCGCGAAATTGACTTTGACCTTGACTTTGACTTTCGAAAACACGGGGTGTTACAATATGCTCAAGAGAATATCTTACAATACCAAAAATACTCTATTACGAATACAACTCCATTTTCATAGATTACTGGTTCCGTTACCAATGCTGTTTGACTTGTATCGCTTCAGTTCATCACGTTTCTGTTACCGTAACGACACTAGTTATAACTTACGGTACCAAAAATACTCTATTACGAATACAACTCCATTTTCGAAGAATTTTGTATCGACACGATACCAAAAAGACTCTTTTATGAATTCACCGGAGTTCTTAAATCGAAACCCTCCTATATAATCGGCAAATTGAACCAGAAATCGTCGCAAGTCGGTTGATGATTCTATAGTAGCATAAAAAATCGTTGAGCTCGGAAATCGTCGCTGCTCGGTGCATTTAGTTGCACCGTTGGCAAAACATAAAACTTTATATTTATAATGAATATTGAGAAAATGTGCTTAAGCCAGTGATATTTGTTTCTATATATGCGACGTTAGAAGTGACCTTACATCACCCTTTTTACCTTCGTAAAAGGTTATTTTGTTGGAAATTTTGTGAAAATAGGAATTTTCACAAATATAGGAAATGCATTTTTCCAATATTGGACTAGAAATAAATATAAGAAACGGAGGAGATTTCATATATTTATTTGCGGGTTTGTGTTCTATGTTAGAAGAGCTTCGCAACGAACTAAATTGCGTCTAAAAGAAGCTAAGATAAATGAGATATCGATGCTCAAAGTCTGATGTTTGAAACATTGAAATCTGAAATAATGGGAAAGTGGGACCTTGTCCCATGTAGGAGGAGAGACGAAACTTGGGGAATTTAAGTGGGAATACTCCATGAAGACAATTTTTTGAGGAAGTATTAATTGGAAATGATTGTTTCTTCAGCAACATCTAATTAATCTGCCAGTATCCTTGTAAGAAACTTTGTGTAAGAAGATTGGATTGTTTGACGTATTTGGCTATTTAATAGAGGGGGATGTTGAAAACAAAGGTTTGTTTTTTCTTTCTATTCAATATTTTCAAATATTTAGTTTTTCTTTATCAGATGATCATGTTTTCTGTCTATTTTTTTTTTGAAGTTTGGTGTATTGGTATTTGGCATATGTTTTCTATTCTTATTGGTTATGGAATACTGTTGACATGTCTTTAAAATTACTCAACAAATAGATGTGTTTTTATAATCATGTGTTGAAAGTTAGTGTTTTAAAATTCTAGCTTTTGTTTACTCAATGCATGTGTTTTTTTTTTTTTGTTATTTTTGCATAATATTTTTCGCTGGAGATGTGCTAAATGCTTGGTTCAAATACTGGGTTCACGTTTGGGCCAGGACACGGCTCGATGCATCCGTCAAGGGGGCTTGGTTTAACTTTTGTAAAACCATTTGGTTAAAGATCATTCATACATGTGTAAGTGTTTAGCTAATTAATCTATTTGATATTAAAACTGAGGGGGGATGTTAAAAGTGATACTTTTATAGTTCAGTTTTAATATCTCTAGTATTGTTTTATAAGTGTTATTAATATTTTTGTTTGTCATATTTCGAGGTCTGGGCTAATAATGAATCGTGTTGTAACTGATTGTGGGCTGCATTCATGTGATAATGGGCTGCTGTTGCCTATTCAAGTTGGGCTTTATCATGACAACTTGTAGATGGGATTGGATTGAAGCTGTTACAAGACTTAAAGTTGTTGAAGGTCCAGTAATCAATATTGTTATAACAACTCCTCTGGGTTTTCAAGTCAAGTTGGTGCAACTTTTTGTGGATTGTTTATAAAGTCATATGCCGAGTCTCCTTTCTTAATAACTGAGATGTCTTTCTTTGTTCATTAAGTTTCTCTCTCTTGGGGCGATTAGGGTTTTCGTCTGTGAATCGTGTTGATTCATAGATCATCGTGAGTCTTTAAATCGTTTAGATAAGATCGTCATGTTGATGATCTTATGAGAGTTAGAGTTTTGAGATTTCTCAGTTCATAATTATATTGTTTAGTTCTACTTCCGGGCTAATAAAACTTTTGGTTTGGGTATTTTATGAAGTTTGAGTGTTTGATACCATAAATTTGACAAGTATAACAACCGAAAAAAGATATGCTCAAGAGAATATCGACACATGTTCCACATAGATTACTGGTATCACTACCGATGTTGTTTGACCTGTATCGGTTCAGTTCATCACGTTTCCGTTACCTTAACCACACTAGCTATAACTTACGATACTAAAAATATTCTATTACGAATACAACTCTATTGTCAACAATTTTTGTGTTGACGCGATACCAAAAATACTCTATTACGAATTCACCGGAACTTCTTATATCGAAACCCTCCTATATAATCGGCAAATTGAATCGGAAATCGTCGCAACTCGGTTGATGATTCTATAGTAGCACGGGAAATCGTCTAGCTCGGAAATCGTCGCAGCTCGGTGCGTTTAGTATCACCGTTGGTAAAACATAATATTTTATATTTATAATGGATATTAAGAAAATGTGCTTAAGCCGGTGATATTTGCATCTATATATGCAACGTTGGAAGTGACCTTACATCACCTTTTTTTACTTTCATTAAAGGTTATTTTATTTCGATTGATACGGTTTGGTTCCATATTGACACGGAGTGTATAACAATCAAAAAAGATATGCTCAAGAGAATATCATACAGTACCAAAAATACTCTATTACGAATACAACTCCATTTTCATAGATTACTGGTACCGTTACCAATGCTATTTGACCTGTATCGCTTCAGTTCATCATGTTTCTGTTACCGTAACGACACTAGCTATAACTTACGGTACCAAAAATACTCTATTGCGAATACAACTCCATTTTCAAAGAATTTTGTATCGACACGATACCAAAAATACTCTATTATGAATTCACTGGGAGTTCTTAAATCGAAAGGGTTATTGTATTTTAATAATCCTAAGTTTTACTCATTGGCCAATAATAATCCCAACTTCAAAAATTCCCTACAGCAATCCCAACTTGTAAGATTTTGGCTGCCATCGATCCTTCTCTAACTGAGTTATAACCAAGTTAGTTTTTTGCTGACGTGGCAGATGACATGGACAAAACTTTGTTTATTTGTTTACTTGGCTGCTTATGTGGCATATCACCACCTCCACCTACAACCACCACCATAACCTCAAACCATCTCCACCACCACTACCACTACCACCGTCTGCAACCACCATTGGTTTAACCAATTTTGACCCATCACCAAACAATCCCGTATTCATCCAGGGAGTCTTCAAGCATTACCGATTGCACCTCTCAAACAAACACCACCATCAACCACCATTGTCTGAACATGACAACCACCACCGTTTGTGCCATCATTGCTGGAAATCATCATTTCCACGAACACCAATGACCACAATGTTCAAGACCATATCTTTCTTACACTCACTTGATTCAATTAAATATAGTTTGCAAAAAGAGAAAACAGAGAAATTAAACAGTTAATAATGGCGGGAAACCTACCAAACATAAGATAGAGCGCAATTTTCATTCACCACCACCAGAAGATCCACCCCACTTGGGTTTATCAAATCCTAAATCCTTGCCCTTCTTTCAACCCTATGTCAGATTCTCAATCGGTTCACGAAAACTCATAATCCATTAGCGCCTATTTATTAATTTCATTTCAATTAGGGCTAGGGTTTTAAAAAAAAACCGTATTTCCAATCAACGTAAATGGGGAACAAAATCATTAATGAATTGATCGCAAAGGTCCAATGATCGTAGGTCAAGATTATTAAAAAATGGATGTAGTCACAGGCCACATAGGCATATACCTGATCTAATTCTGAGATAGAAAAACAGATTCAAAATCTGGCGGTGGGTGGTCCATAATCTATCCGATGGTTGTGTTCTTGAGAGAGATAGAGATTGATGTTAGGGTTAAGTGTATTGAAGTTAAATGTTAGGGCTTTAATTTTTGATGAAAAACAGACTTAACACACGTCACAGGCCACATAAGCATCCACCTATTCGTTTTCAACACATCAGCTGCCACGTCACACTAAATCAACTCAGTTAGAGAAGGATCGGCAGGGGCCAAAATCTTACAAGTTAGGATTATTGTAGGGAATTTTTGAAGTTGGGATTATTATTGGCCAACGGGTAAAACTTAGGATTATTAAAATCCAATAACCCAAATCGAAACCCTCCTATATAATCAGCGAATTGAACCAGAAATCGTCGCAAGTCGGTTGATGATTCTATAGTAGCACCAAAAATTGTCGAGCTCGGAAATCGTTGCAGCTCGGTGCACACCGTTGGCAAAACATAATATTTTATAGAGTAAATTACAAGTTTTGTCCTTTATGTATGTCCCAAATTGCAGGCGCTGTTATTTGTCTTTAAAATTGATGAGTTTTGTCCTTAATGTTTGCAAATCTTGCACGTTATGTCCTTTAGGCCAAACCCAGTTAGATTTTTTGGTTAAAACTGATCATGTGCAAGGCACATGAGGGTATTCTTGTCATTTCATGTCTTTAGGGGCTATTGTGTAAAACAGTTTATGTTTAGGGGCTAGTTTGTAAAAAAAATAAAAAAAAATTATAAATACAAAAATCTGCCATTTCTCTCTCTCTCTCTCTCTCATGTTCTCACTCTCATCTGGTCTCTCTCCTCATTCCCAGCCACCACAACCACCACCACCATCACCTCCTACAATTTCCGGCCACCTGAACAAAACCAACCAGACTTCACCCCCTTCTCGTTCATTCTCCGCCGTGAACCCCTTTGTTCAGATGGTTGTCGATCAACAAGAACATCATCGATTTGGGAGATGTCCGTCGTGAACCCCTAATCGATTGAACCAGGACCTAAACTGAAAGTGATTGTCGGCGCAGATGGTTGAACAATGATGTCCGATGCAATCGATTTGGGACTCGATCAACAAGAACATCATCGATTTGGGGGATGTGACGATAACAGATCTGAGCAAAAAAGGGGGTTTGGATTATATACCTAATAGTTATAATTCTTTTGAAATAAAGATGAAAAGAACAGGAAGTTAATATCTATTGAACACTTAACAAAAGTGTTCTGTTTTTAGGAGCTAAATGACATAATTGAAACAAATTTTGTACCTGGGGGGTCGATCTCCTTTTACTCAGAATGTTTTTCTTAGGACTCTGTTGAAGATTAATAGCTATTTGATTAAGAATTTGGTAGAGTGAGATCTGATTATTTTGTTTTGGATATGAAATTTGTCTCCGTTCATTTGCTAAACTATGATATTTTGATGAGATAATGAAATTTTTTTAATTTAGCTTTGTTAGACTTTCTTGCTTCAGCATTCATAAATCATATGTTTTGGATATTTGAATTTGTTTAAAAGATGCAATAATTGTAGATTTGTGATACGCATATGGGGTTAGGTTGAACGAATATATTGGTAGGTGGGTGGCTGACGGGTGGTGGTGGTGGGTGGTTGATGGCGGTTGAGGTAGTGGTGGTGGGTTGATGGTGGTGGTGGTGGTGTAAAGAGATAATAACAATAATAATAATAACAATAATTGTTTTATTTTTTAAATAATATTCAATAAATGGGCAAAAAGACTAAAATACCCTTTTGTAATTTGATTTAACCAAAAAATTTAACTGGGTTTGGCCTAAAGGACATAACGTGCAAGATTTGCAAACATTAAGGACAAAACTCATCAATTTTAAAGACAAAGGACAGCGCCTGCAATTTGGGACATACATAAAGGACAAAACTTGTAATTTACTCTATTTTATATTTATAAGGGATATTGAGAAAATGTGCTTAAGCCGGCGATATTTGTTTCTATACATGCGATGTTAGAAGTGACCTTACATCACCTCACCTTTTTTACCTTCGTAAAATATTATTTTATTTGGATCGATACGGTTTGGTTCCGTATTGACACTCAGTATAACAACCGAAAAAGATATGCCAAGATAATATTGACACTAAGCTCCGTTACCGATGTTGTTTGACTTGTATCGGTTCAATTCATCACGTTTCTCGTTATTGTAACGACACTAGCTATAACTTACGGTACCAAAAAGACTCTATTACGAATACAACTCCGTTTTCAACGAATTTTATATCGACACGATACCAAAAATACTCTATTATGAATTCATCGGAAGTTCTTAAATCGAAACCCTCCTATATAATCAGGAATCGTCACAGCTCAGTTGATGATTCTATTTAGGAATCACAAACTAAAGATCCTGTGACGTAATCGGCAGCAGTAGGATTTGAAAAGGAGAAAGAAAAGAGATCATGAGGGGAAAAAGGCGAGGCAGAGAAGGAAAATACACTTGACACAATTATAACCAAAATTGTTAGTGACCAAAATAAGATTTTTGAAAGTTTACTATTGGTATGGGCTGTGATTTGTTTTCGTATGCGAAGTGAGAATATATAATAAATTGATGTGGACCGCTATTAACTATTAAGAAAAGACCCATACTTTTGGTTTTCTGGCGTAAGAGGCTACGGACCTACTTAGTCGAGTTCAAAGGGTCATACATAGTAATGTTATGACCCCGAGATCTATGGACGTAGTTTTTAAAAGGCTTAGTTTTGCTATTCAAAAAGGGGTAGCGGCGCAGCTTGTTGCCCGTTTACCAACTATCTCGATGTAAATTCATAAATATCGGCTGAATTATATGTTATTTTCTTCAAAAAAAAATATACTACTATATTTTTCATTATACTGCATTTAGCATGTGTTTAGCCCTTTTTTATCTCAAAAATAACTATGTGAAGTTGATAGACATTAATTATAATGGTTATTACCATCAGTACTCATATGAAATTCACCATCACAATTTTATACTGTAACAAAGCCATTCTATTAACACCAACAGTCGGATGATGTTACAAAAGATCCTTCCATCCTGACAAAAAAATTTAATTAGTTGCTTAAACCGAAAGTTGAACCAATAACTTCGCACGATTTACCAATTCAACCAGTTATCTTGGTCTCGAAAACCAGCCGGCCATCCAGCTAAGACCATGGGGTATGGTGGGGCGGGGGTTTGGGGCATGGGTTGACACGTGGAGTTCGAGCCCCCCGCTGATGAGTGACGTGTCCGTGGGGTATGGCGGGGCGTGGCTTGGCCATGTGTATTAAAATAAAAAAAAAATCTAAAATTAAAAAATATGCCCTAGCCAAGAAGCCAATAAGAGCCGGCCACATAGGAATGTTAGCATGCCCCACGCCCGGCCTTAAACTCCCGCCCAAGGGGCTACGCCCAAACCCAAGCCCACCCGGGGTGGTGACTTGGGCGCTTCTCTCCAACCCACGCCCCATACCCCATAGTCTAAGGGAGGGAGGAGGCGAAAGCTATCGTAATCTATCACACCGGTAGAACTCCGAATAAACAACACAAGTTGCAAAAAAGATACGCCGTTGCCGGGGATCGAACCCGGGTCACCCGCGTGACAGGCGGGAATACTTACCACTATACTACAACGACTTTGTTGTTTCAGATGCTGTAACAAAATCATTTATCATAACTAATACTAAACTAATGATGATGTGTTGATCTATTCCGGTCAATTTCATTACTGATGTAATGCATATCTACAACATAATATGATTATTGTAACAAATCTTTAGTTATAGCCTTTGACAAAGATGAAGATCACGTGAGGTTGCGGGTGATAGATGTCGGTTGTGATGTTAATAAATAAAAGATCCGTCGATCAGCAAAGTAAAAAAAAGACTAGCTTATAGGTAGGGTTTTTTTTTTTACTTCCTGAAAGGTGAGCACACACACCCTTAATTCAACTCCGAAAATCCACTTAAAGCCGACTTTGTGGGACTTAAACCCGCACCACTTTGATGAGGATAAACACCTGATGTCACTAAAGAAGAAGTAAAGAGAGGTAGTTAAAGTTAGTTACATAGTGTGTAAAATTTATATTTCTTGGATTTTTGTAAGATGAAAATAATAAGAAAAAGAGATGACTAGATGAAAACTTCCAGAAGTCTTTTATTCCTAGATATTTGTTACAACAGTCCTAGATTAATATCAACTTTTCTAAAGACAGTTCAAAAAGATTACCAAATTCACTTCACCTTCTTTGTTGGAACTTTGATCAACATGCTATCAGCTACAGTTTAGTGCCATATTAATAATCATAATGATATGTCAACATCCAAAAAGTTTTGATTAGTTAATGGCTTAGTGTTAATCATGAGTGTCTAATTCGGCATAAGAGCACATTAAACAACACTTATAATCGAACCACCACACACGTGTCCACTAGCCACTCTTCGTCTTTAACATATTCTAATACTAAATTACCCGAAACAGCATACTAGAAAGAACCTTTCAAAAGGATGCACGTCGATCACGCAGATTACCATGTGTTTCTCTAGGATTGGGCACAACTCGTTTTAATGGAATTTCTTTTAGATTCCGTGTTGCTAATGGAAACATGAGTTAAGCCTAGTTATAGATCTAAGGAATATTTTCTTTGGAGATTTAAGTAAGTAGGGGGCATGAATGTTAGACCACCCGTAGTTAGGGCTGTAAACGAACCGAACGAACACGAACAAGACCTTGTTCGTGTTCGTTTGTTAAAAAATATATGTGTTCGCGAACCGTTCACGAACACTTATCGAACAGGATTTTATGTTTGTGTTCGTTTGTTAAGGAAATGAACTTGTTCGTGTTCGTTTGTGTTTGTTAATTTTAGGCAACGAACACAAATGAGCCCAAACTAATATTCATGAACACAAATGAAAATAAATGAACACAAACAATCGTTCATGAACAAAATATATAATACACCGACACTTATTAAATATTTAATTTGTTAGAATTTTGATATATTTGAATAAATATAAAAGCTAAAAACACGAATGAACTATCAAACACAAGCAAACACATTACCGAACGTTCACGAACATAAACGAACGAACACGACCTCTGTTCATGTTTGTTCATTTAACGAAACGAACAAAATTTCTTGTTCGTGTTCGTTTGCTTAATAAACGAACGAACACAAAAGGACTTTCCGCCGAACGGTTCACGAACTGTTCGCCGAACGTTTGGTTCGTTTACAGCCCTACCCGTAGTCGTTTCTTTTTTGGGCCTTTTATTACAAATAAACGCCCCCAAACGCCAAAGTTCCGCCCCATGGGCGTTGTTTTGGAGATTTTGGGCTGCGGCGTTCTTTATTCAACGCCTAACTTCCAATTCTTTGGCCAATCACATGCATTCTTGTTTTCTTGCCCAATCACATGCATTCTTCCTTTTAACATAATGCCCACATCCCCACTACATCCATTTTAGAAAAACGCCCCATAAAGCCCCTTGCTGACTGGATCGCCACATGGCGCAAAACGCCCAAGGGTGGGGTTTCTTCCACTACGCATGGTTTTATGGGTATATTTTCTAGTTTGTGCCACCTGGGAGAACGCGATTGGTTGCTTCGATAAATATGCTTTTTAGAGGTGTAAAAGATTGCATATCAAGATTTGGAACAAAAAGTGAGATCACCATATCAAGAATTGACTGCTGGAGGTAATATATAAAGGAGTTACTTCAGTTTTATTTGTAGTTTGTGTTATACAGCTTGTAGACAAGAAAACAAGTGAATATTAAAAGAAAAAATAAGAAGAAATGGCGGGAATGATCGGTTGGAGAATGCTGGATCAAGAATGGAGGAAGGGACCTTGGACACCTGAAGAGGATGATTTGCTTATTGAATATGTTAAAATGCATGGAGAAGGAAGATGGAGTTCAGTAGCCGGTTGCTCTGGTAGGATTAATAGTTTGTTTATATAAAAATGCTGTAACACCCGGCTTCTCATACCACCAATATTGTCCGTTTTACCCACAGGGAGCTCATGGGTTTATTTATAGTTTCTCGGGTGAGACTTACCAGGAGGTCACCCAACCTAGTACTGATCCCACCCGAGAACCTTTAAGTGTGAAATGCTCCGCTCATCCACAACCATTGCTCCCAGAACACGTTGCCTATGGTGTTACAAGCGTTCATTTCAAAACAATGATGTTTTGAGAACGAGGACCGCATAACGCATTTGTACCTATTGATTTATAAGAATATGATGATATATTTTCAGGGTTAAAAAGAAGTGGGAAGAGTTGCAGGTTAAGATGGGTGAATTATCTAAGACCTGGTCTCAAGAAAGGTCAACTAACACCACAGGAAGAAGGCATCATTATTGAACTTCATGCTTTGTGGGGAAACAAGTAATGCATCTCTCAACGTTCACACACGCGCGCGCTTTGTATCTATTGTGTTTTATAGTAATGGTATTATTTTTTGCAGATGGTCAACCATAGCTAGATACTTGCCAGGGAGAACTGATAATGAGATAAAGAACTATTGGAGAACCACCTTCAAGAAGAAAAAAACACCATCACAAAACCGACAAAAGCAAAAACTCAAAACTGCATTTAGACGCGACCAATATCGACAAGAAGTAAACGAAATGATGAACAGTTTTGTGTTTCCTTATAAAGATGACAACAACAGATGCAAAATGGATGATGCTGTTGCTGTCAAAAGTTCAAGCAGCACAACCAGTGAGCAGCAGCAACATAACCAGTCTTTGATGGCTCAAGATGTTGCATCCTGGGGGGACATCGTCTCCGAAGATGGCTTCTGGAGTGAGTTCTTGTGGGATCTGGGCAATGACCATCCAAACCAACCTGTGATGGAAAAATAATTAGTTCATTTTTTTTTTACTTTTAGCTGCTTCACTACATCCACTTCTTGTAGGACTTTCTCAAACAGTATGCGGGCAATGCAGCCGAAACCAATTGTCCGATTATAACTGTGTTAGTTAAAGAAGAAGAATGTATTTTAAATTTTCATAAAGGGTGGTATATACAAATCAACTTTCTTTTCAAAAGATTGTTGTTTTATCAAGTGACTAATGAAGTGTTTTAACATTGCCAATCATTTGAGAACATTTCACGATTTTTAGCATTTTGGGGTTCCGCAATAGTAGAAACCCCACACTATAGTAATGGTAGAAGCGTCAATGTAATCGAGTTATGCACATTTTTGTAACATGTTTGGACGCAACGTTGTAATTAGCAATGCATCAAACAGTCTAGGCGTCTAGCAATACGTTTATTTTTTAACTGACACACACACTCATATTGAAAAATAAAGTTCTCGATTTTTATGGTATAACTTAAAAGAAGTATATAAAATTATTTGAGATTACGAAATAAAATTCGGCATAGAGTATGCAAATCTGACCACTAAATTTGACCTAAAGTAAGACTCGACTAAAGTTGTGTTGTAATCTTCTGTAAATAATGAGAATAAACTATAATCACTATTGAGATTGATTTAAATCAAGATAAGTGGTTGGATTATTTAAATTGTGAGTTTTGGTGAAAATAGTGTTTGTTTCCCAAAATTTATTAGGTTTACTCCTGAATTGGTATATAGACATTATAGTCTAGTGAAGATGGATATGATCGGGTGGTTCCGCTGGTGGCACGATGATACTTCAGTGGTCCATCAATGATCCAAATTTGCCGTTCCAAAAAAAAAAAGTAGACCAAATAAAGCCAAATTAGCATGATGGTCAATTCAGCTAATGCTGATTCTAGTTGATAATTTGTACTTACTTAAATGTGTTAAATGTTTTAAAAGTACAAGTGAAATTGATTAAAGTTGAATTTATAAGTTTTGTACATAATGGGCCAAATTAGGTATAAACACTAGGGTGTTGTTTGTTTTTTCTGTAGGAAAAAGTCTGCAGTCTGCGGACCACATCTGCAGGCATTTGCAGGAGAAGAGGTGGACCAAATGTCTGCAGTCTGCAAGGAGGAGAGGGTTTGTTTTTTTTTATATAAAACCTCTTCTAAAATCTGCACACACAAAACACACAGTATTATCTCTCTCTACTCTCTCTCTCTAAAATCTGCACCACCGCCATCATCACCACCGCCACCACTTCACCACCGCCACCACTTCACCACCGCCATCATCACCACCACCGTCACCACCTCCGCCTTCACACCGTCACCACCTCCGCCTTCACACCGTCACCACACAAAACACACAGATTTCGAGATTTGCGGAGGAGCTGAACGACATGTCGACGGCTCCGGCCACCGTTCTTCGAGATTTGCGGAGGAGCTGAACGACATGATCGTCACCACACAAAACACACAGATTTCGAGGTTTGTTCGATTTAGGGTTTTGGTTCGATTTGGGTTCGATTTGGGGGTTTTGATGATGATGATTTGGGGGTTTTGATAATGATGATTTGGGGTTCGATTTGATGATTTGGGGGTTCGATTTGGGGTCGGAGCAGGGGTTCGATTTGGGGGTTTTGATGATGATGATAACAGAGGTGGAGGTGGTGGCGGAGTGGAGGTGGTGGCGGAGTGGAGGTGGTGGCGGAGTGGAGGTGTCGGAGGTGGAGGTGGTGCCAAGAAGAGGTAAACGTCTGCGAGGAGAAGACTTGGGTCCATGCCTGCTCCAAGAAGAGGTCTCGCAGACCTTTTTTAATGAAAGGTCTGCGAGAAAACAAACAAGCTGCAGACATCAAACGTCTGCGCGCGTCTGCGTCGCGCAGACATAAGTGGCCAGAAGTACTTCTGGCCAAAAAACAAACAGCACCAGGTGATGATGGTCAATATAGCTAATGCTGATTTTAGTCGATCATTTGTAATTACTCAAATGTGTTAAATAAAAGTTCAAGTGAAATTGATTAAACTTGAATTTGTAAGGGTGGGGGGTATAATCTTCGGTGAGTGGGTGTTTGAGTTGTGACAACTGTACTCTGTAATCGATGTACGATGTAAAACAATGTTGTTTATTAATAAAACAATGTGCTTTGGTGTTATTATATGTGTTTTGATGTCTTTATGTGTGTGTTTATGTTTGGTGATTTTACAATTCGATTCGATTCCGATTTCAAGCTTTAAATCGCTTTCTGGAAGGTTATACGCGCACAGATGCGTAAATATAACCAGTTTAATGCAACAAACACTCTGGGATAGTGACATAGGCTTAACATACCTTAAATAACCTTTACATAACTTAGAAATAAGTTTTGAATGGTTTGGTGTGTTGAAAACAAGTCTATTCGATCACAGGGATTAATTGTGTCAAACTGTGAATCTATGGGGATTTGCACAGTAACGAACATTCCGGAACTTGATCATAAGTTAAACATACCCTAAATATCCTTTACATAGCTTAGAAATAGGCTTTGAGGGGTACGGTATGCTAAAATAAACTTTATGCTCATTCAGGGACTAAAAGTGTAAAAAAGTGCACAAGTTTGCATTTTCGCGCATATCTTACGTTCTGAATACCTCCGGACATCCAAAAATTTATGTAAGCACTAAAATATTTTATTTTAGTGTTTGGCATAAGAAAAATCCATTTGTCGCGTCATTTGGATCGTTTTTCGCGCTTGTACGCATTCCGTCGTAATTAGCCGAACAACGCAACCGTACGGCTAAACGAACCGACATCCGAGATATTTTTGAGAACATTTTAAGTTCCCTTTACTTTAACTTCATTTTAGAGCTTTGAAATGGGGTTAACGGGCCTTAAACGCGTCGGAAAAGGCCTTATTACACTACAGGGACCAAATCTGCCATTTTTGAAACTTTCTGTGCAGAAACATTGAATCTAGCCTATACCACCTTTGCACATGGTTTTAGGCAATACTATGGGCTGGTTTGATGTACACATGGTATTACAATACCATGGGTGCAAGTGTATGGCCAAGATTGAAGCACTTTTTCCAAGAAACGATCCTAACGGTTCGGGAAATCCTATAAATACCCCATGCCTTCATTTGCAAAACCCACAAGAATTTTGATTTGAGAAACTTTAAGTTGAAACCATTGTTTCATACCTGAGTTACTTGGATCGAGATTAGCATTCGGGGACCCTTCGTAAGTATTCCTTCGTTCTTTTATTGCTTTTTGAGTCTTTTCGAGTCTGACTTTCTGCGTTGACCAGTTTATGGTCAATGCGAAGTTCGTTTGAACTTCGCAACGTAATTGTAATCACGATGGTTATAGTCCCTTGGGACTATGCCTACTGATTACCACGTTGTCTAGGGTCGTAAGGGTAAGCGATCTGATAAATCGCTTATACCTTCGAGCCCGACCCATTTGGTCGATCATTAGGATCCGACCAAATACATTAGGTGACCATAGTATATAGGGAATAACCTTCCGAGGTTATACCTTATGGTCGCTTCGTTAAGTAGTTGTATGATAGGTAGTTTATATGCCTTAGGTAAATTACCAAAATACCCTTTTCATGTATAATTGGTAATTTAGCTTATGTAACTTAAACTTTTGTACATAACTGATTATACAACATGATAAAACATGTATGGGCATATAATACTTGTCATAGGACTAGTTAGACGTCTCGAACGCGCTTTGCGCGCACGACGCGTTAAAGTAGCATAAGTTACCTTAATGGGTCACGATGGGTCGAAAGCACTTAGGTTAGGTTCCGATTGAGGATGTAGGCTTTGTTAAACCATATCACATGAGTTCTAACACTCATTTGGTTTACAAGACCTCATTCTGTCTGATCTTCCGATTTAGGCGTCTATTGTTTGATTAGTGATTCGATTACTAGGTACTGTTTGATTTCTCTGGTTTGCTCGAGTTTGTTGAAGTTCTATTGACTGAGGATACTTTGCACTACATGTGAGTACATAGTTCCCCTATTTTACTGCTTTCAATTGTTTTGGGGTGATTCATATGTACTAAATGTTTTCAAGGTTTTAACGATGGTATCAAAACGATTTTTGATGTTATAACGATGGTTTCAAAAACGATTAAGACGATTTATACAAAACTAATAACGATTTCGATAATGTGAACGAACTTGTTGGTTGGGTTACATAACAAATGACATTCATTAGCAATGATCAAGCCGACCAGTATTAGGTTATGGTACCATAGGATTTGACAAATCCCGTTATCATACTACACCCATGGTTATGTGTGGGGGTTGAGGGTAGCGAATGAATCTGATATTTGTTAATTTACCCTATGGTGGTTTATTAATGCGAGAAACGAGGGACGAGTCACGAAGGTTTGAATGTTATTAGCGAGACGACTATATATAAGTTATTCACAATTAAAACGAGGATGATTTGGATGATGTAAACGATTTGTAAACAATTTGGACGATACGATGTTAAACGATTTAGGTAAACGATAGCGAAACGATGTCACACAACGATGTTTTCGAAGTAACATACGAGTTTTATTAACGAGTTAATACGAGATGTTTTACAATTTGCTTTACTAAAACAAAGGTTTTCGGGTTAAGAATCATGGCTACGAGGTTTCATAAACTATAACCCGCTTGTTTTGAGTTGGTTAATAAAGTTGCAATATTATACTCTTTTCAAAACAAGGTTTTTAATAAAGTATTGCAACATTTAAACTAGCCATGAATCCAATACTCCTATAAAACCTATGTACTCGCCAGCATTTCTTTGCTGACTGTATTTTCACATATGTTTCAGGAGTTGATGCTTGATGATGATTTGCTAGGATGCATGCGTCACGTAGGATCTGGACGAGGCCTTAGTGACATAAAACAATATTAGTCGATATGTAACTTGTTTGTTCTATTTTAAGACAATGATAATGTTTAATATTCAATAAAACGAAACACTTTTGTATCCATGGTTATGAAACAATAATTCTGTTGCAACACGCCCCGACGTTTTCCGCCGCGATTTGTTGTTTTACGCGGTCGGGGTGTGACAGAAGAGTTGGTATCAGAGCCAATGGTTATAGGGAATTAGGTTATTAGTAATTCTTTGACCTAGACTATAACTTTTCTAGGACCCTAACACAAGCTATCTTGTGTTTAGATCTTAAAAACATGCATATCACCTATCCTTAGGTGATTATCAAAACAAAAAAACCAAATTTTCCGAAACGATTTTTGAAAAACAATCTTCTGTTTTTGAATAATTTATTACAAGGTTTTTAACCCTCTATTACAAGGTTTTGAACCCTCTATTGTAAGGTTTTGAACCCTCTGTTATAAGGTTTTGAACCCCTTTGAGTTTTCAAAATCTCGTCAAGGTTTTGGGTCTTAAATAATGTGAACACGTGCAAACTGGAAGGGTGAATGCCTGTATTCTGGGTTTTCTGTCTAGGCAAGCACTTCGTATATATCTCATCAGACGCGAGACCAGTTGTGCTTACCTGGGAATTCTTGGGATGAGTGTTCACTTATAGGCGAGCATGTCTTCGCTATACATTATTTTGACCTATTTACTTTGATTAGTCACTGCGTGTCGTTTGTTTGTTCGAGGTAACAAACAAATGATCGTCTTCCTTGTGTTTTGTCTATACCTCTTTTGTTTTTCCTAAATTTCAACCTCACTCGATTCTCTTGTTTCCTTGTTAGACAATGCCTCCTTGACGCGATCCTCGAACTTTTACTATTGAAGAAATCGCAGCCCTGGTTTCTCAGCAAGTGGCTGCTGTACTTCCCGGTGTGGTAACCCAAGTCCACGAGATATTTAACAACAACAACAACAACAATAATAACAACAACAATAACGCACAATGTAATTTCAAGAACTTCAATTCTGCGAAGCCACAAAAGTTTTCTGGGTCGCAAGGAGTAACTGCGCTCTTGCAATGGTTTGAGAGCATTGAAAACACATTCAGACATGTGCAGTGTCCGAATGTGCGGAAGGTTGAATTTGCTTCAAGCGTATTTGAGAAGCGAGCGCTTACCTGGTGGAATGGTATTATGCGCGACAGGGGTGCCGAAGTGGCATTAGCACAAACATGGGCAGAGCTTCGGGCTCTCATGATGAAGGTGTTTTGTCCCCGTCACGAAATTCGAATTTTGGAACGTGAGTTTGAGGACTTAAAGCAAGATGGGGCTGAACACCGTGCATACACGAATCGTTTTGAGGAACTCAGCCTATTGTGCCCCACCATGGTTACCCCTCCTGAGAAAGCAATCGAGAGATATATCGATGGCCTACCCGATTCTATTCTGGAGATTGTGACCGGTGTTAATCCTCCTACCCTTCGCCAAGCAATAGAGTTGTCTGCTACCCTGACTGAGACCCAAGTCAGGAAGGGTAAACTCACCCGCAAGGGTGATAAAAAGAAGGCAACTGATTCTGAGAAAAACAAGAAAAAGGGTAAGGGCAAGGAAGGAGAGACGTCGAAGAAATCGAAGAAGCGAAAGGGTGCCCAAAATTTTGCTGTTACAGCCCAGACTGCTCAGAACCCGCAGAACCCACCGGCTCAGCCACCTGCAAAGAAAGCATACGCTGGTACCGCACCTCACTGTGCTCGTTGCAACGGTCATCACGTTGCACAACAAGCTTGCAGGCAATGCACGACGTGTGTTAGACTTGGGCATATGGCCAATGTTTGTCGTTTTGGACAAAATTAGGTTGCTCAGGTTCCAGCTCAGGGTCAAGGGAATGCTGCGAGATTCCCACCGGGTTCATGTTTTAATTGTGGAGAGTATGGTCACTTCCGCAACAACTGTCCGAGGCTAGCGAATGCTAACACAAACCCGAATGCAAACGTCAATGTGAACCCCGCTCGTGGTCGAGCGTACAATTTGAATGCAAACGAAGCTAGGGTCAACAACGAAGTGGTTAACGGTACGTTTCTTGTTAACAATCGACTTGCATCTATTCTTTTTGATTCCGGTGCCGATAGAAGTTTTGTTTCATTGTCTTTTGAGCCTTTGCTTGCGATACCTAGAACAAAACTGAGGAAACCTTTATCTGTTGAAATTGCCACTGGTAAACCTCTTATTCTCGATTCTGTTATTCATGGTTGTCAGTTGAACCTTGATAACCATCTTTTTCCTATTGACCTCACACCGATGCAACTTGGAAGCTTTGATATTATCGTTGGAATGGATTGGCTAACCAAACACCATGCTGAGGTAGTTTGTTTCGATAAGATTGTTCGTATTCCTTTGTCTTCTGGCGATGTTCTGGAGATTCGTGGCGAGAAGCCATCTGGTGGATTGAGGCTTATGTCGTGTACAAAGGCCCAAAGTTATTTGCGAAAAGGATATGTTGCTTTTCTGGCACATGTCACCGAGGAGAAAGACAAGAGCAAGAGTATTCAGGATATTCCGATTGTTCGGGATTATCCAGAGGTGTTTCCTGATGAACTGCCTGGTTTGCCTCCAGTTCGTCAAGTCGAGTTTCATATTGACCTTGTACCCAATGCCAACCCGATTGCAAAAGCGCCTTATCGACTTGCACCATCTGAGATGCAAGAATTATCGAAGCAGCTTCAAGAGTTATCTGATAAAGGATTCATTCAACCAAGCTTTTCACCTTGGGGAGCTCCTGTCCTCTTCGTGAAAAAGAAAGATGGATCTTTTCGAATGTGTATCGATTATCGTGAGCTTAATAAGCTCACCATCAAGAATCGATATCCCTTACCTCGAATTGATGATCTCTTCGACCAGCTGCAGGGTGCTTCATGTTTTTCCAAGATCGATCTGCGTTCTGGGTATCATCAACTTCGTGTTCTCGAAGAAGATATTCCCAAAACTGCTTTCCGCACAAGATATGGGCATTTCGAGTTCACAGTCATGCCTTTCGGTTTTACTAATGCTCCTGCTGTTTTCATGGACTTAATGAATAGGGTCTGCAAGCCTTATTTGGATCAGTTCGTCATTGTTTTTATTGATGAAATCTTGATTTATTCAAAGTCTCGAGCCGAGCACGAACAACACCTTCGCTTAACATTGGAACTCCTGAAGAAGGAACAACTTTTTGCTAAATTCTCCAAGTGTGAATTCTGGCTTAAAGAAGTTCAATTCTTGGGTCACATAGTCAATGAGCAGGGTATTCATGTGGATCCATCCAAGATTGCTGCTATTAAGGACTGGAATACACCGACGACGCCCACAGAGATTCGATCTTTTCTTGGTCTTGCTGGTTATTATCCGCGATTTATTTCAAATTTCTCGAAGATTGCGGTTCCACTCACTACTTTGACTCAGAAGAAGAAGCCTTTTGAGTGGGGACCCAAGCAAGAAGAAGCGTTCCAAACGCTGAAGCAGAAGTTATGTAATGCTCCTGTTCTATCTCTGCCCGAGGGAAGCGATGATTTCGTTGTCTATTGCGATGCATCCAAACTAGGCCTTGGTTGCGTCCTCATGCAACGAGGTAAAGTTATTGCATATGCATCTAGACAGCTGAAAATTCACGAGAAGAACTACACGACTCATGATTTGGAGTTAGGAGCTATGGTTTTTGCGCTTAAAATCTGGAGACACTACCTCTATGGAACGAAGTGTGTGGTTTTCACAGACCACAAAAGTCTCCAGCATATTCTTAATCAGAAAGAGCTGAATATGAGGCAACGACGTTGGGTTGAACTCTTGAACGACTATGATTGCGAGATTCACTACCATCCTGGTAAGGCGAATGTCGTAGCTGATGCGCTTAGTCGAAAAGAACAAGTCAAGCTTCATTCTATTCAAACTCTATCTGATCTTCAAACTCGTGTTCTTCAGGCTCAGCAATTTTGTGTTTCACAAAATTTGATAGGTACGGAATTACCACATCAGCTTGAGCTTAAACTCGAAGCGAAAGACGATGGTTTGCTCTATTTCATGGATCGTTTGTGGATTCCGAATCAGGACGATCTTCGCACCTTGGTAATGGACGAATCTCATAAGTCTCGATATTCTATCCATCCTGGTGCTAATAAAATGTACAAGGATCTTCGTACTTCGTGCTGGTGGCCTGGTATGAAGAAGGATGTTGCCTTGTATGTATCAAAATGCCTAACTTGTCTCAAAGTCAAGGCCGAACATCAACGACCTTCTGGCTTGCTTGTACAGCCAGAAATACCGGTTTGGAAGTGGGAGAACATTACGATGGATCTCATCACTAAATTACCGCGTACATCTAAAGGTCACGATGCTATTTGGGTTGTTGTCGATCGACTAACGAAGTCAGCTCATTTTATTGCGATCCGCGAGGATCTATCTGCTGATAAACTTGCAAAGATTTATGTTGATGAGATTGTGTCACGACATGGTGTTCCTTTGGATATCATTTCTGATCGTGATGCTCGATTTTCATCTCATTTCTGGAAGGCCATGCAATCTGCTTTGGGAACCCAATTGAATCTAAGCACTGCTTATCATCCCCAAACAGATGGCCAATCAGAGAGAACGATTCAAACTTTGGAGGATATGCTTAGAGCATGTGTAATAGACTTTGGTGGTAGTTGGGATTCTAATATGCCACTGATCGAGTTCTCTTACAACAATAGCTATCATACTAGTATTAAAATGGCACCATTCGAAGCTCTCTACGGTCGAAAATGTCGTTCACCTGTCTGCTGGAACGAGACCGGTGAAGCTCAGCTTACTGGACCTGAACTCGTTCTGGAAACAACAGACAAAATCAAGAAAATCCGCAATAATCTTGTGACAGCTAGATTACGTCAAAAGAGATATGCGAATTTATGACGCAAGCCCTTAGAATTTCAAGTCGGAGATCGTGTCCTACTCAAGGTTTCACCTTGGAAGGGAGTCGTGAGATTTGGAAGGAAAGGAAAACTTGCACCACGATATGTTGGACCATTTAAGATCGTTGAAAGAATTGGAAAGGTTGCCTACCGACTAGAGCTACCTCCAGAGCTTGGAAACGTTCACCCGACTTTTCACGTGTCCAATTTGCGAAAGTGTTTGATTGAAGCTGATCTTCACATTCCTCTCGACGAGATCCAAATCGATGAAACGATGCACTTTGTTGAGAAACCTGTGGAGATAGTGGAACGTACATACAAACAGTTGAAGAACAAACGGATTCATTTGGTTAAAGTTCGCTGGGAATCCAAATGTGGTCCTGAGTTTACTTGGGAACGTGAGGACCAGATGAAGACGAAGTATCCGCATTTGTTTTCACAAGCTTCCTCTAGTTAAAATTTCGGGACGAAATTTCCTGAAGTAGGGGAGACTGTGACAACTGTACTCTGTAATCGATGTACGATGTAAAACAATGTTGTTTATTAATAAAACAATGTGCTTTGGTGTTATTATATGTGTTTTGATGTCTTTATGTGTGTGTTTATGTTTGGTGATTTTACAATTCGATTCGATTCCGATTTCAAGCTTTAAATCGCTTTCTGGAAGGTTATACGCGCACAGATGAATAAATATAACCAGTTTAATGCAACAAACACTCCGGGATAGTGACATAGGCTTAACATACCTTAAATAACCTTTACATAACTTAGAAATAAGTTTTGAATGGTTTGGTGTGTTGAAAACAAGTCTATTCGATCACAGGGATTAATTGTGTCAAACTGTGAATCTATGGGGATTTGCACAGTAACGAACATTCCGGAACTTGATCATAAGTTAAACATACCCTAAATATCCTTTACATAGCTTAGAAATAGTCTTTGAGGGGTACGGTATGCTAAAATAAACTTTATGCTCATTCAGGGACTAAAAGTGTAAAAAAGTGCACAAGTTTGCATTTTCGCGCATATCTTACGTTCTGAATACCTCCGGACATCCAAAAATTTATGTAAGCACTAAAATATTTTATTTTAGTGTTTGGCATAAGAAAAATCCATTTGTCGCGTCATTTGGATCGTTTTTCGCGCTTGTGCGCATTCCGTCGTAATTAGCCGAACAACGCAACCGTACGGCTAAACGAACCGACATCCGAGATATTTTTGAGAACATTTTAAGTTCCCTTTACTTTAACTTCATTTTAGAGCTTTGAAATGGGGTTAACGGGCCTTAAACGCGTCGGAAAAGGCCTTATTACACTACAGGGACCAAATCTGCCATTTTTGAAACTTTCTGTGCAGAAACATTGAATCTGGCCTATACCACCTTTGCACATGGTTTTGGGCAATACTATGGGCTGGTTTGATGTGCACATGGTATTACAATACCATGGGTGCAAGTGTATGGCCAAGATTGAAGCACTTTTTCCAAGAAACGATCCTAACGGTTCGGGAAATCCTATAAATTCCCCATGCCTTCATTTGCAAAACCCACAAGAATTTTGATTTGAGAAACTCTAAGTTGAAACCATTGTTTCATACCTGAGTTACTTGGATCGAGATTAGCATTCGGGGACCCTTCGTAAGTATTCCTTCGTTCTTTTATTGCTTTTCGAGTCTTTTCGAGTCTGAAAGTCAAACTTTGTTTGACTTTCTGCGTTGACCAGTTTATGGTCAATGCGAAGTTCGTTTGAACTTCGCAACGTGATTGTAATCACGGTGGTTATAGGCCCTTGGGACTATGCCTACTGATTACCACGTTGTCTAGGGTCGTAAGGGTAAGCGATCTGATAAATCGCTTATACCTTCGAGCCCGACCCATTTGGTCGATCATTAGGATCCGACCAAATACATTAGGTGACCATAGTATATAGGGAATAACCTTTCGAGGTTATACCTTATGGTCGCTTCGTTAAGTAGTTGTATGATAGGTAGTTTATATGCCTTAGGTAAATTACCAAAATACCCTTTTCATGTATAATTGGTAATTTAGCTTATGTAACTTAAACTTTTGTACATAACTGATTATACAACATGATAAAACATGTATGGGCATATAATACTTGTCATAGGACTAGTTAGACGTCTCGAACGCGCTTTGCGCGCACGACGCGTTAAAGTAGCATAAGTTACCTTAATGGGTCACGATGGGTCGAAAGCACTTAGGTTAGGTTCGGATTGAGGATGTAGGCTTTGTTAAACCATATCACATGAGTTCTAACACTCATTTGGTTTACAAGACCTCATTCTGTCCGATCTTCCGATTTAGGCGTCTATTGTTTGATTAGTGATTCGATTACTAGGTACTGTTTGATTTCTCTGGTTTGCTCGAGTTTGTTGAAGTTCTATTGACTGAGGATACTTTGCACTACATGTGAGTACATAGTTCCCCTATTTTACTGCTTTCAATTGTTTTGGGGTGATTCATATGTACTAAATGTTTTCAAGGTTTTAACGATGGTATCAAAACGATTTTTGATGTTATAACGATGGTTTCAAAAACGATTAAGACGATTTATACAAAACTAATAACGATTTCGATAATGTGAACGAACTTGTTGGTTGGGTTACATAACAAATGACATTCATTAGCAATGATCAAGCCGACCAGTATTAGGTTATGGTACCATAGGATCTGACAAATCCCGTTATCATACTACACCCATGGTTATGTGTGGGGGTTGAGGGTAGCGACTGAATCTGATATTTGTTAATTTACCCTATGGTGGTTTATTAATGCGAGAAACGAGGGACGAGTCACGAAGGTTTGAATGTTATTAGCGAGACGACTATATATAAGTTATTCACAATTAAAACGGGGATGATTTGGACGATGTAAACAATTTGTAAACAATTTGGACGATACGATGTTAAACGATTTGGGTAAACGATAGCGAAACGATGTCACACAACGATGTTTTCGAAGTAACATACGAGTTTTATTAACGAGTTAATACGAGATGTTTTACAATTTGCTTTACTAAAACAAAGGTTTTCGGGTTAAGAATCATGGCTACGAGGTTTCATAAACTATAACCCGCTTGTTTTGAGTTGGTTAATAAAGTTGCAATATTATACTATTTTCAAAACAAGGTTTTTAATAAAGTATTGCAACATTTAAACTAGCCATGAATCCAATACTCCTATAAAACCTATGTACTCGCCAGCATTTCTTTGCTGACTGTATTTTCACATATGTTTCAGGAGTTGATGCTTGATGATGATTTGCTAGGATGCATGCGTCACGTATGATCTGGACGAGGCCTTAGTGACATAAAACAATATTAGTCGATATGTAACTTGTTTGTTCTATTTTAAGACAATGATAATGTTTAATATTCAATAAAACGAAACACTTTTGTATCCATGGTTATGAAACGATAATTCTGTTGCAACACGCCCCGACATTTTCCGCCGCGATTTGTTGTTTTACGCGGTCGGGGTGTGACATGAGTGGAGGTCACCGATCGGTGACCATACCCCCATGATTGAGTTGATCGGTGAGTGGGTATGCGGTGACCAAAATCGGTGTGTAGTCACCGAATGTGAGTGATGGAGTGATGGAGGAGAGAGAGAGGAGAGAGGAGAGAATAACCAATCAATTTTTTTTTATTTTTTAACCTACTCAAACACCCTAGAGTGATTAACCATACCCCTAATTGAGTGCAAAATGGGGAGTGGAATTGGGAGTTGACATGACATAATATTATTAGGTATAACACTAGAATTTGTAAGTTTTGTACATAATGGCCAAATTAGGTATAAACACTAGGTGATGATGTCTCAATTCATTTCTAGGTATTTGAACATGGATAAATGGACGCCTATAGGATTAGTGATAGTTTGGTTTGTAATTAATTTGGTAGAGTCGACCAATAGGTAAAATGTGTTAAGCTTTGTGCTCAAAGAAGTTCACACTAATAAGAATTGGTTGACTTTAAACAAATCAACATAGCTTGGATAGGAACGTGTACTTTAAAGGCTTAAATAAAAAGGTTGTGTGAATACTGATATCAAACTAAAATTATACATTTGATTGTTCGTTAAAGAATAAAGGTGTTAGCGCTATTGAGTTCTAGTATATTGAGCATACTCGGGTGCTCATACTCGCCATCGATTCAAGGAAAATCCAACTGAACAAAATACCTTTTCTAAAGTTTAGTAAACTTTTTGGACTACGTCTGTCTAGTCTATCTTGTCTGTGGAGTTTGTAATCTAAAAATAGTGGATTTCGAAAACTTCCTTTAACAACAAAACTCTCAATCACTTATTTAAAATTATAGAAGCATTAAACAAAACCATGCTTGTCTTATATATTATTGTTTGACTATTTATAAGGGGCACTAGTGGGTAACCCCCTCCCAGGTTCTTTGACACCGCCGCCACCACAAGGGTAGGCCATGCGGGTTGGGTCTGCCTTAAGAAGTACCCGTGTACCATTTGAGTTGTTTGAGGTCAAAGATAACCTTGGGATTCGTTGATGGGTCGTGATTGGTTGAGACATTTGACTTAAAAAATAAAAAATAAAAAAGTTTATCGCAAGGGTGTGGAGACACGTCAGGGTTTTGTGACTAAATGGTTTAAAGTTTTTTTACTTGACGGGATTTGCTAGGTTGGGATAAGGATACTACCGTTGAGTGCCCTTTCCACTATGTTTATAACGATAATTACAAAATAAACCTAACTAGTTTTTATCGGCGTCGCGCGTTGCGGCGAAACCGAGCAAATGATAATGTAAAACAAACATGATTTGAAAATAAAACATATTCTTTAGAAAGCCAAACCATTAAAACGGCTTAGTTTATCATCGTACCGTTTTATGATACCAAATAAATATTTTATTTTGAGTAAAACTTTGTTTTTAACAAAAGTTATAACGGAATGTCGGGGAAAAAATCAAGCACAACTATGTACCTAAGTTTCTAGAAAAAAATTATAAACGTAAATTATTGAAGAAGTATCAAATTAATCGATAAATTAATATATGTTATAAAAAAGGAATAAAATTAAAAATATGTTATTAAAAATAAATATAATAATAAACTATTAAAATATATTAAATAAAAGAATAATAAAAAAACTATATGTTATTATAAAAATATATTTACTATTAATCGTTCTTTATCAATAATATATATAATATAATGACAATATTATTTAACGTATACAAATTCAATGTGCGGGAATAGTGGTTTTTACTTATTGGGTGAACTGTGCGGTGGTGGCCATCTATTGGCTTACATGGGTGGCAAAGATAATAGTGTCAGGCAACTGCCTGTCACTCTCCTATCGGCCTAATAAATTTACAGTTTTATCCCGCTTTAAATTTACGCTTTTGGCATGAGTTCAAAATTATGATTTTACCCCCCCCCCCCCCCTCCACTTAAAAATAAATTTATGTTTTTGCTCCCAGCTAAAAATATCAATTTTGCCCGCGGTTCAAATTTACCATTTTGCCCCGTTTAAATTTACAGTTTTGCCATTAGTTTTTCTCCCTTAAAATTACGATTTTGTCATCAGCTCAAAATTATGTTTTTACCCCTACATAAAAATAAATTTACGCTTTTACTCCCAGCTAAAAATTCCAAATTTGCCATCGGTTCAATTTACGATTTTGCCCCGTTTAAATTTACAGTGTTGCCATTAAGTTTTTTTTTTCTCACAGCCAAGTTACGATTTTGCCCTCAACTTAAATTTACATTTTCTCCATTGTTTTTGTTTGTTTTCCTGGTTAAATTACAATTTTTCCCCCGGTGAAAATTACACTCACGCCGGCAGCTGCCTGCGACTACCTCATTGGTCCATTTAATTTAGGATTTTATCCCTGAATGAAAAATATGATTTCGCTCTCAGTTCAAAATTACGTTTTTCCGATCGTTTTAGTTTTTTTTAGCAAAACTATAAAAGTTTTTTTAATTGGTTGACTCCGTTTAATTTTTTCGGTGTCAAGGAGCTACCTAACACTCGCTCATTAGTCCTGAAAAATTACAGTTTTGCCCTGAGCCGAAAATTACGGTCTTATTATCATTTTAGTTTTTTTCCTAACAAAATTATCGTAGTGTTTTTTTAATTGATTGAGAATTATTCGGCAATCGCCCCGCAACACGGGCGGGACAACTAGCAGTTAGAATACAACTATATATTATATTAATAGTTTTGCCCATGTGATGACAGTTTTTAAATCCCACACGATTTGAATTAGAAAAAAATACCTAACGATATATAGACTTGCTCTTAGTTTTTATAATAATTTCATAACTAAATTATTATTTTTACTTACTTTTGATATCTAATAAAATACATTTAAATTTAAAAAAGTTAACTCTGAATCTATCTATACTATATAATAAAAGAAACCAACTTTGGGACACGTGTCATTCATTGAAGGCGTCTACATTTTAATTTTCTGCATTTTCATACTTATCTTATATCAATTAATTAAATAATAAATAATCAATTAATATTAAATCTTATCTTACTTTGAATGTCGGATAGAATCATTCTATTTAATCTAATAATATATTATCTTCAAATTTAAATTATAAATTAAAGATTTTTTAAATAATAGCACAAAACAATAATCTTAAACTTAAAAAACAATAATACGCTCATATAAAAAATTTAAAGTACAAACAAAATATACAAAATAACTTATTAGACATTAGGGGTGGAGATACAATAGGAAGTTTATTTGGCTAGGAAGGCTAGGAAGTGATCTTGACCATCCATTAAGTTAATCAAGGGCTAAGATTAAATCAGGAAATTGAAAGAAAGAAAAGAGGTGCGTGAGTTTGTTCAATGGAATTCTAGTCAATTCAAGCCAATAGTTTCTCTCTCCTCCAATTCCCCCCCCCCCCATTTTTTAAACGTTAATAACTCTTTCATACGACAATATTTTTTTATAAAAATTGCACCAAAAAACGAGCGTTTTTTATCTTTAAAACGAGTATACTATTGCTATATTTAAAAAAAAAATTAAACCCAGTTGTGTAAAACGCAATAGAAAAACCACCAGTTACGTAAAACGCAATGAAAAAAAAAACCTAAAAAATGACATTTTTTCTAAAACGCAATGCACCAAAAACACAAAGAAATGACTTATTTGTAAAACGCAATGGCTAGAAAACACAAAGAAATGTCTTATTTCTAAAACGCAATGGACAGAAAACACATAAAAAAGTGTTTTACCTAAAACGCAATGCACAGAAAACACAAAGAAATGTCTTATTTGTAAAACGCAATGGCCAGAAAACACAAAGAAATGTTTTATTTGTAAAACGCAATGGCCAGAAAACACTTAAAAATGTCTCATTTCTAAAACGCAATGACCTAAAAAAACAAAAGAAAGTGTTCTCTGTAAAACGCAATGGACTGAAAACACCTAAAAATGTGTTTTACCTAAAACGCAATGACTAAAAACACTTCAAAAATGTGTTTTACCTAAAACGCAATGACTAAAGATACTTAAAAATGTTTTTTTCTAAAACGCAATAGCCAGAAAACACATAAAACTCTCTTATTTCTAAAACGCAATGGACACATAAAACTGTTTGTGAACTGTTTGTGAATTGTCTGTGAACTGTCTGAATTGTCTACGAATTACTGTCTTCGAAATGGGCTGTCACACCCCGATTTCCACGTGTCACCGGTGGGCCCGGTGGGGGAGTATCGTGACGTGGTTGGCAACGTAATAGTCAAACAACACAATATAATAATGCACAGCGGAAGCAAATTTAAAATAAGATACAACCGAATTTATTTATTGTAAACAAAGTCACAATCATTCGGTGTTTATCCACAGTAGGATCGAATTAAAAACATTGTTTATGGTTCAACAGACTTCGGCATCTAAAGCTTGCGAGACTTCTACTGATGCTTAAGAGAATCCCAGCCTATTTCGCCTAGTACCTGCATTTAATCTTTTTGGGAAAATACGTCAGTTTACACTGGTAAATACATTCAACTGACTCATTTTATAAAATGATTAAAAATTGGTTTGGATGCACATGGCATAAACATTTTTATTAACTTGGGAGAATTATTTAATATTATAATCTTGTGAACGATTTACATGTTACTTATGCGTTCAGTAGCCCGGACGTATCCGGGTTAAAGATCAATAGACACACCACTTTAAGTGAGTTATACACGGGAGTACGCCTACACCCCGTGCTCAGGTCGTGGCTATCTCGTAAGATAATGCCGAGGATATCCGGGACATGGTCATTAACCCCCCAAAGGCTGTAAAGTAAACACATCTGTTTAAAACGAGCCGATCAAATTATTCAATTAACCACTAAGCGTGGAAGATTTGATGCTCGATCAAGCGGTACGCTATGTACCGTAACCCAAGCCCGTATAGGGGAAAATAAGTTAAAAGTATTTACCTTTGCAAGTATAAATCCTTAATCGAATAAATTGCAGATAGCTTTTACTGGTTCTCCTAATCTGGAACGAAGGTTAAATATAACCTATTAGAATACTAATGGGCCTTTAATTAAGCTTAAGCTTAGACCGGTCAGTTTTAATGATACGGTTCGTACGCACGATTAAGCGAAGACCGGATAGAATGTGATTTAGACCCGACAAGTTTGAGGACTTGTTTAATATGGGTTTACTATTCACATTCTGGATTTTGAGATAAAAATGATATCGTTTGACCCGTTTCGGCTAGTTTATGCAAACTAGTTACATAAACCGAACCGAACGCGTATAATGCATAACGGGTAACCGAAAGGGTCGCGAACAGGTTTCCTAAGTTAATACGCTTTAATATGTTGTGGTATCATTATGATATCTTCCATAATGCCCATAACGAGTTTAATCCCTAAATACGCCCCGTAGGGGTATTTCGGTCCTTCTAAGGGTTATAAAAGAGATTTATAATACTTCTGAGATACGGGTCTGATTTAATCAGTAAAATTATTAATTTTAACAGACCACAACAGTTGGTGAAGAGTCTCATTTCCCAAAATGGTTTTAAACCCAAATTATGCGTTTAATACGCGTATGAAGCCGTTTTAAGCGACGTACGGTTTAAAATACCATTCTGAGTTTTCTGATCAGCAAAACAGGCTCAAAACACTCTATTTATTATTTTAAATCAGTGGCAATTGGATTGGTATCAAACGGATTCGTAAAACTCGTTTTATGTCCTAAAAGGGCATATTCGGTATTAACCGAATCAATGCGATAAGCCTAGCTTAAGATCAGTTTAAAAATAATTAAAAATCTTCAAAAATCCCAAAATATTATTTAACATCAGTGGGTAAAAGTTTTGGTACCGAAAATCGGGTTTAGATAGGCTATGCGCTAATCGCGCCGTTTAATTAATAAAAGCTTAATATTTACGCTAATGCGCATATCTCCTAATCTAGACCTCCGATTGACGTGAAAATTTACGTACATGCTAAATAATCAGTAACTAAGATTATAGTACTTCTACATTTT